>AWOL01S0014488.1:259129-281742 GCA_000715115.1 Nicotiana otophora
AGTTAACAAAGGCCCCAGATGTATCAACAACCGGGCAACCCTCCACCTTATCCTTCCCATGGTCCAAGTTCTTCAAATAATGAGATGGGGCGTATTGAGAATATGTTCAAGAAAATGATGGAAAAGAATGCAGATTCTAATGCCCAACTTGCCTCACACAACACATCAATCCGCAACTTAAAAGTGCAAATAGGGCAAATCTCCCAAGCTCTAAATTCTCGTCCTAAGAGGGCACTACCAAGTGATACGGTAGTAAACCCAAAGGGTCGAAACAACATAGGGCATGCCATGGCCATTACTACAAGAAGTGGAAGAGGTGGGAATGCACCCACCTCAAGTCAAAGGCAACTTATGGATGATGAGCAAGTGGTACGAAATGAAGAGGTCCCGAGAAATATGGTACAATCAAATGATGAAGTTCAAATTAATATTGATGATTGTGTGGAACAGACTCAAGAGGAGGTGAACCCATCTAGGGATCATATTATTGGCATACCGGAGCCGGTAGTGGAAGAGGCTAAGGCACCATTGCCTAAGCCTCCACATCCATACCTTCAAAGACTTGCCAAGCAAAATGGTGAGAATCAATTCAAGAAGTTCATTCAAATGACAAAGAGTGTGCAATTAGTTGAAGCTTTAGAACAAATGCTCGGCTATGCAAAGTTTATAAAGGATATCATGACAAAGAAGCGTTCAATGAATTTTGAAACCATCAAAACCACTCATCAAGTGAGTGAAATTGTGCACTCTATGGATCCTATGTTGGAAGATCCCGGTGCCTTCACGATTTCTTGTACAATTGGAAGTGCCGAGTTTGCAAAAGCTATTTGTGATCTTGGGACAAGTATCAATTTGATGCCCTATTCGATTTTCAAGACCTTGGGAATTGGGCAACCAAGACCCACCTCTATGAGATTGCAAATGGCCGATCGCACTATGAAATGAACGTTGGGAGTGATTGAAGATATCTTAGTTCGTGTTGATAAATTCATTATTCCGGCGGATTTTGTCATTCTAGATTTTGAAGTTGACTATGAGGTTCCAATTATTCTTGGGAGACCTTTCCTTGCTACGGGGAAGGCTCTTTGTGATGTTGAAGCCGGAGAACTTACATTCTATGTTGGTGATGAAAAAGTTATTTTCCATATGTGTAAGTCAATGCGGCAACCGAATAGCAATGAGGTGTGTTCTTTTATAGATTTGGTGACCGATGTTATTGTTGATGATACAAGTGATATGATCAATGTGGGTGATATGTTAGAGGTCATCTTGATCAACTTTGATGATGGCGAGATCGATGTCTTCATGGAATGTGTGAACTCTTTGCAAGGAATGGGGTCGTACAACTATACACCCCGAAAATTGTCCTTGGATCTTGAAAATAAGACAACTCCTCCTACACAACCTTCTATTGAAGAGCCTCCTACCTTGGAGTTGAAGCCATTGCCTCCACAGATTCGGTATGAATTTCTTGGTCCTTGTTCTACTTTACCGGTTATTCTTTCCTCTTGTTTGACGAACGTGCAGGTAGACTCCACTTTGGCGGTGCTACAAAAGAGGAAGAAGGTTGTTGGGTGGACTTTGGCGAATATTCGGGGATAAGCCCCACATTTTTCATGCATAAGATCAACTTGGAGGAAGGAGCCAAATCATCTGTTAAACATCAAAGGAGACGCAATGAGCCTATGTAAGAAGCTGTCAAGAAAGACATTATCAAGTGATTGGATACCGGGGTTGTCTACCCCATATCCGATAGTTCGTGGACTTCTCCGGATCAATGTGTTCCAAATAAGGGGGCAATGACGGTAGTCACCAATGACAAGAATGAGTTGGTTTCTACAAGAACGGTAACCAGATGGAGGGTGTGTATGGACTAACGCAAGCTCAACAAAGTCACAAGGAATGATCATTTTCCACTTCCTTTCTTAGATCTAATGCTTGATAGATTGGCCGGACGTGCTTTCTATTACTTTCTTGATGGGTATTCGGACTATACCAAATTCGTATTTCTCCAGAGGAATAAGAGAAAACAACTTTTACATGTCCCTATGGTACTTTCACCTTCAAGTGGATGCCATATGGTTTGTGCAATGCACCGGTGACTTTTCAAAGGTGTATGATGGCTATTTTCATGGACATGGTGGAGGACTACCTTGAAGTTTTCATGGATAACTTCTCGGTGGTGGAGATTCTTTTGATGATTGTCTTGCAAATATGGATAAAGTGTTGGCAAGATGTGAAGAAACAAATTTGGTGCTCAATTGGGAGACGTGTCATTTCATGGTCGAGGAGGGCATTGTCCTTGGCCACAAAATCTCAAAGAATGGAATTGATGTTGACAAGGCAAAGATTGAGGTGATTTCTAAACTTTCACCTCCAACTTCGGTAAAGGGTGTGCGGAGTTTCTTAGGCCATGCAGGTTTCTACCGGCGCTTCATCAAAGATTTCTCTAAGGTGGTGAATCCATTGTGCAAGCTTCTTGAGAAAGATGCTAAGTTCAACTTCAATGATAATTGCATGTGAGATTTTGAATTGTTGAAGTTCAAGTTGACAACTACTCTCATCATCACCGCTCCAAATTGGAGTATCCCTTTTGAACTCATGTTTGATGCAAGTGACGTAGCGGTAAGGGCTGTTTTGGGGAAACACATCAACAAGATTTTTCACCCGGTCTACTATGCTAGTAAGAGCATGAATAGTGCGAAAGTAAACTACACCGTTACGAATAAAGAGCTCCTTGCCATTGTGTTTGCGATTGAGAAGTTTAGCCCGTACTTGATGGGTGCAAAGGTCATTGTCCACACAGATCGTGCGGCGCTTCGTTGTGTTATGAGCAAGAAGGACTCCAAATCTTGGTTGATGAGATGGGTGCTTTTGTTGCAAGAGTTTGATATTAACATCCAAGATATAAAAGGGAGGGAAAACCAAGTGGCGGACTACTTGTCTCTTTTGGAGGAGGAGGGGAGGCCGCATGATGGCCTTGAAATCGATGACTCCTTCCCCGATGAGAAACTCTTGGCTATTTCAATCAAAGATGTGCCATGGTTCACGGATCTAGCAAATTTCCTTGTGTGTGGAATCATCCCGGATGAGTTCTCTTCAAACCAAAGGAAGAAGCTCAAACGGGATTGTCCAGATTATTATTAGGATGAACCATTTCACGAGCTGCATAATCATCGCAGAGTTGAGCAGAAAATTTATTGAATTTTGAAGGTTGTTCTACGGCCCATTATGTGATCTCATAGTTGTTTTGCGGTCTGCATTTTCCATCGCAGATTTGGCATGAAGAATTTCATTGGGCGATTTTGCGGTCCACTCTGCGGCCGCATAAGTGGTCTGCGGATCGCAGACCGGTCCAGACCTACCCAGTTCTTAGCATCATTTTTGCATCCCATTTTGTGGGTCGCATATCTGTTATACGGTCCATTCTGCGACCGTAGACTTGAGTTCGGAGGGTCTATTTTCCTATTTTTATAACCCAACTTCATTTTAATAAATAGCCTTTGAGGTAAGAGAATTTTAGAGAGAGAAGGAGAAAACCTAGCATTCTAATCATCCAATCTTGCACCAATTCAAGAATCAAGGAAGTCAATCACTTGATTATCATATATCCGGGTAAGTCCTACCCCTAAGCTATCATGCAAGAGGTTATGAGTTCAAGTATATTGCGGGGGTTGGAAATAGGCCATGCATGTGACAATAGGTTGTAGTATGTGGGGTTAATGAACCATTTTAGGTAGTTCTTGTTGAAATTGGTTGAGGGAGGAAGGGATTACCATTGTATAAATTTGCATTCTATTTTGCATACTAGGTGTTTGACAAAATTACTAAGAGAGTTACACCATGAGAATCCTTCTAGTTATTATCCGATTTTTGCTATCTTCCTGTAGATTATTATTGCTAGAAGTGTTGGGACGTTGTAGTAACTTAAGGAAAGCTCAAACAAGGTATGTTGGCTAAACTACTCTCTTAGAATTGAATTCCATGATGTTCCCATAAGTTTAAAATATGGTTGGCTCAAGTTCCTTATTCCCATGTTCCGAGTTGTTCCCAATAAATTTGATTGTCCCGAATAAGCAAAGTGTCGAGACTTATGTATTCAAAATATGTTCTAAATGTTTATATCACATTATGTTATCCTTTGAAAAATGTGTTCAAGAATCATATGTGTATTAAAATATTATGGCTTTGGGCCGTGTTTCAAATAAAAGTCCATTATGCTTAACTTGGAAAGAATAATCCATGCGTCTAAAACTCCAATTGCTTATATGTGTACCAAAAGTCTTGATTTGAAATACCTTATTGTTGATAATCTATAAGGATGATTGAAAGTGAAAGAAGTGGGTTGGAGATATAACGTGTGGTCAACGTACCAAGAATAAAAATTATACTTGTGGCTAATGGTGCCAATGCAATGAAGTGATGTGAGAAAGGTTATGAAATGAGCCTTGATTCAACTGTTCCAAATTGACTTCGAAAATAGATTTTCCTAAAAGCTTATGTCCTCAAGTCATGCCCCAATGTGACTGCTTTAACTGATGCTATGCTTTGTAAGTATTTCCAATGTGTTTTAAGCCTTTACATATTTGTGAGTTGAAATTGTGCACTGCCCTTTTGGGAAAAGTATTTCAAAACTAAATGGTATATTGTTCATTTATGATTTTAACGTGTGCATCTATTGTTGGTCAGTTTGCCCCATTCTTTGAGAAGAAACCTATTGTGTTTAAAGTTTCCATTACTAAGGAACTTGAAGTTATGATTTCTGGAATATACGATTTGTTGATATTTATGATGATGATCCATGAAAGTAAAGAAACGTAAGTGTGGAATATGAAATACGGCCAACGTTCCATGGACGAAGAATCATAAGTATGGCCAAGAGAGCCAAAGAAATAACGATGTTGTGAATGGTTGAAAATACTAACGAAGATATATATAGTATGAAAGATAATGAGGTGAATATAAAATATAATTGAACTTTTGTGTCCCTTGTGTGCAAAAATAAAAAGGTTTTCAGGAGTATTGTTAGTCACCGAGGAAGGGTAGGTAGGAATAACCTAACCCTGAAACTACGCGTGCCGGTGTAGGGTGCATTGTGATTATTACCCTTATTTGGGATGAAATTGTTGTTATGATAACCCGATAGGTCTTCTTATGTTTTAGAACCTAATTCTGTGCTTTGAAGCCTTAAATACCTCATTTTAACCTTCCTTAATTTGCATGCGCACTCCAGGGGCTTTTTCGGAAAGCTTTTAAGTTAAAAACTGAGAAAATATGGAATGTTTGCCTTAAAATCCATTTGAGTTGACTTCGGTCAACATTTTAAATAAACGGATCCAGATTCATGTTTTGACTGTCCGGTGGGTCTGTATCGTGATTTGGGACTTGGGCGTATGCCCGAAATCGAATTCGGAAGTCCCTAGCTCGAGTTATCGCACTTTGTTGAAACTTGAAAGTTAAAGGCCTAATGACTTTGAAATGTTTGACCAATATTTGAATTTTTGGATATCGAGTCCGTATTTTGGTTCCGAAACCCGGTATAGATCAAATACTATATTTATGACTTGTCTGTCAAATTTGGTGAGAAACGGAGTTGGTTTGACGTGATTCGGACGTCCGGTTGTTTGCACTGGTTAAAAGCATGTTGACTGTTCTGGTTATCATTTCCGCTGTATCTCTTATATTTTGTTCCCATTTAGCATGTCCCCCTCCCAATAGCACATGTTTAGCTATTATTGTTGTTTTCTTGTACATATACTATTATCTGCACAGGTTTATTATGTGGGTATCTTATCGTAGCCTCGTCACTACTTCGTCGAGGTCAGGCTCGACACTTACGAGTACATGGGGTCGGTTGTACTCATACTACACGCTGCACTTCTTGTGTAGATTTTGGTACCGGTCCTAGCTGATCTTGAGGCTTAGAAGCTTGGACTTGCTTATTGGAGACTCAAGGTAGATCTGCTGGCGTCCGCAAACCTTGGGGTCCCCTTCTATCTCCCCTATTTTACTGCTTCTTTTCATTTAGAACAATTGTATTTCTTTGAGACTCTGTTTGTAGAAAATCATAGAAGCTTGTGAGTTGTGACTCCAGATCCGAATTGTATCAGATATTATGGGCTTTATGTTATTCTGCATTTCAGTTTTAGCTTCTATTTAGTTTAATTGATTATGTTATTGAAATTGACTAAAATTCGTTTAAAGAATCCTCTAACACTGGCTTGCCTAGCAAGTGAAATGTTATGCGTCATCATGGTCCCGAAGGTGGGAATTCCGGATTGTGACAAGTTAGTATCAGAGCACTAGGTTGCCTTGGTCTCACAATTCACGAGCAGGCTTAGTAGAGTTTGGATGATCAGTTCGGAGACGCCTGTACTTATCTTCCAAAGGCTATGAAGTTTAGGAACAGATTTCACTTCTATTCTTCTCTGTCATGCGATTTTGTTCTCTCATTGCTAATTAAACTCTTCTACTCTTATTCTCTTGCAGATGGCGAGAACACATACCGCATCATCATCTGAGCAGTAGCCAGAGTCCCCAGTGGCAGCTCCTACGAGGGGTAGAGATCGAGGCCGAGGCCGTTCCAGAGGCCGAGGCAAGGACAGAGCTCAGCCCAGAGCTCGAGCAACAACACCAGCAGTGGAGCCTCAAGTAGAGTTTGATGAGGAGGTTCTATCCCAGATTGTTCCTGTCGGACCAGCTCAGGTCCCGGAGGGGTTCATCGCCACCCCAGTGCTTCAGGATGCTTTAGTCCGTTTCGTGGGCCTTACGGAGAGTGTGGCCCAGACTGGCACATTTCCCATGGCACCAGCCGTCTCTCAAGCTAGGGGAGGAGAACAAACTCCCACTACTTCCGCTCCGGAGCAGATGGCTCCCCAGTATCAGGCTCCAGCATCCCCGCCAGTTGGATTAGTTCAGTCGGCTATTGCGGCACAGGCCGCTGATGGACCAGCTATGTCTTCTGAGGTCTTATTGAGGTTGGACAAGTTCACCAAGCTCTTTCCAGTTCATTTCAGTGGTGCACCTTCTGAGGACCCACATGATTATCTTGACCGCTGCCATGAGGTATTGCGAAACATGGGTATAGTTGAGACCAATGGGGTCAATTTTGCTGTGTTTTGGATGACGGGTTCCGCCAAGATATGGTGGAAGGATTTTGGATTGACCAGACCAGCGGGGTCGCCTTCTCTTACTTGGAACCAGTTCTCTCAGATATTTCTTGAGAAGTTCTTTCCTATCACACTGAGAGAGGATTTTTGCAGGCAGTTCGAGCCTCTCCAGCAGGGCAGTATGTCCGTTACTCAGTATGAGACCCGTTTTGTAGATATAGCCTGTCATGCTATTCTTTTATTTCCTACTGAGAGAGGGAAGGTGAGGAGGTTTATTGAGGGACTCACTCACCCTATCAGGCTACAGATGGACAAGGAGACCGGAAGTGAGATTTCCTTTCAGGCGCCTGCTAATGTTGCGAGGAGAATCGAGATGGTTCTTGCATAGGGGAGAGCTCAGGGTATGACAAGAGGCCTCATCATTCTTGTGGGTTTTGCGGTGCCTCGTCTGGAGGTAGGGGTACTTTTGGTAGAAGCCATCCTCCTAGGCCGTTTCATTTAGCACTCCAAGCATCCCACGGTGCTTCAGGTGGACGTGGCCCTCATATGCCTTAATACTGTTATACTTGTGGTGATCTGAGTCACATTTCTAGATTTTTCCCTCATGCATCGAGCAGTTCACAGCATCAGGGTTCTCGTTCCATAGTCCCGGCACCGGGTGCTTCACCGTCCGCTCAGCCAGCTAGAGGTAAGGGTCAGGCATCCATAGGTAGTGGTCAGGCCGTTAGAGGTGGAGGTCAAGCCGCTAGAGGTGGATGCCAGCCAATTAGGGGCCGTCCTAGAGATGTAGTCCACAGTGGTGGGCGCCAGCCTCAATGCTATGCTTTTCTAGCCAGGCCCGAGGCTGAGTCATCTGACGCTATTATCACAGGTACTGTTTTAGTTTGCAGTAGAGATACTTCAGTTCAATTTTATCCGGGTTCTACTTACTCCTATTTGTCATCCTATTTTGCTTCATATTTAGTTGTGCCTCGTGATTCTTTGAGTGCTCTTGTGTATGTGTCCACACCTGTGGGAGATGATATCATTATAGACCGCGTTTATCGTTCGTGTGTGGTCACCATTAGAAAATCTTGAGACTAGTGTAGATCTTCTACTTCTCGATATGGTAGATTTCGATGTTATCTTGGGTATAGATTGGTTGTCACCTTATCACGCTACATTGGATTGTCACGAAAAGACAGTGACCTTAGCCTTGCTGGGGTTGCCTCAATTAGAGAAGAGAGGGACTCCTGGCCATTCTACCAACAGGGTTATCTCTTATATGAAGGCTCGGCGTATAGTCGAGAAAGGGTGTCTAGCTTATTTGGCTTATGTCTGTGATTCTAGTGCGGAGGTTCCTACCATGGATACAGTACTAGTTGTCAGTGAGTTTCCATATGTTTTTCCTGCAGACTTACCGGGGATGCCACCCAATAGGGACACTGATTTCTGTATTGATTTGGCTTCGAGCACTCAGCCCAATTCTATTCCTCCATACCGTATAGCCCTGCTAGAGTTTAAAGAATTGAAGGAGCAGTTGCAGGATTTGCTTGATAAGGGCTTCACTAGACCTAGTGTCTCGCCCTGGGGTGCGCATGGGTTGTTCATGAAAAAGAAGGATGGATCGATGAGGATGTGCAAAGATTATCGGCAGTTGAACAAAGTCATCATCAAGAACAAATATCCATTGCCGAAGATTGATGACCTATTTGGTCAGCTTTAGGGTGCCAAGGTATTTTCGAAGATTGATTTAAGGTCAGGCTATCATCAGTTGAGGATTAGGGCATCCGATGTCCCTAAGACAGATTTTCGGACTCGGTACGAGCATTATGAGTTTCTAGTGATGTCCTTTGGGTTGACAAATGCCCCAGCAGCATTTATGGATTTGATTAACCGAGTGTTCAATCCCTACTTGGACTCCTTTGTGATTGTGTTTACTGATGATATCTTGATCTACTCCCGCAGTCGAGGGGAGCACAAGCAGCATCTTCGGATTGTACTTCAGACTCTAAGAGACAGCCAGTTTTAAGCTAAGTTTGCAAAGTGTGAGTTTTGGTTGGATTCGGTCACTTTCTTGGAGCACGTTGTATCAGCAGAGGGCATTCAGGTAGACCCTAAGAAGATTGAGGCAGTTCAGAATTAGCCTAGACCCACTTCACCCACGGAGATCTGGAGTTTCTTGGGATTGGCGAGTTATTATCGTCGGTTTGTGGAGGAGTTCTCATCTATAGCAACCCCGTTGACCAGGTTTACCCAGAAGGGTGCCCCATTTAGATGGTCAGACGAGTGTGATGCAAGCTTTCAGAAGCTCAAGACTGCTTTGACTATAGTGTCGGTGTTAGTATTGCCCACAAGATCAGGATCTTATACGGTATATTGTGATGCATCTCATATTGGGCTCGGTGTAGTATTGATGCAGAATGGTGGGGTGATTGCATATGCATCGCGGCAGTTGAAGGTTCATGAGAAGAATTACCATGTCCATGACTTAGAGTTTGCAGCCATTGTTCATGTGCTGAAGATTTGGAGGCGCTATCTTTATGGTGTGTCGTGTGAGGTTTTCACGGATCATTGGAGCCTACAGTATTTGTTCAAGAAAAAGGAGCTCAATTTGAGGCAGAGAAGGTGGTTGGAGCTATTGAAAGACTATGATATGACCATCTTGTACCATCCCGGGAAGGCCAATGTGGTGGCCGATGCCTTGAATAGAAAGTCAGTGAGTATGGGCAGCCTTGCGTACATTCCAGTCAGTGAGAGACCGCATGCATTAGATGTTCAGGCCTTGGCCAATCAGTTCGTGAGATTGGATATTTCTAAGCCCAGTCGTTTTCTAGATTGTACAGTCGCTCGGTCTTCCTTATTTGAGCGAATCAGGGAGCGGCAGTATACCGACCCTTATTTGCTTGACTGTCAACGCACTTCATTCCTGTGGCAGTTACCTATTCTTCAGAGCGATGGCAGAGATTTATATCCACGAGATCATCTGTCTTCATGGTGTGACCATGTCTATCATTTCTGATCGAGGTACGCAGTTCACCTCGCACTTTTGGAGGGCAGTACAGCATGAGTTGGGCATGTAGGTGGAACTGAGCATAGCATTTCAACCTCAGACGGACGGACAATCCGAGCGCACTATTCAGATATTTGAGGATATGCTCTGCGCTTGTGTTATAGACTTTGGAGGTTCTTGGGATCAGTTCTTGCCGCTCATGGAGTTTGCCTACAACACCAACTACCAGTCGAGCATTCAGATAGCTCCCTATGAGGCATTATATGATAGGTGGTGCCGATCGCTAGTTAGATGGTTCGAGCCAGGGGAGGCTCGGTTGTTGGGTACCAATTTAGTATAGGATGCCTTGGATAAGGTCAAGATTATTCAGGATCGATTTCGCACAGCTCAGTCCATGCAGAAGAATTATGCTGACCGTAGAGATCGTGATGTTGCATTCATGGTCGGAGAGAGAGTATTGCTGCGTGTATCACCCATGAAGGGTGTGATGAGGTTCGGAAAGAAGGGCAAGTTGAGCCCTAGGTATATCGGGCCTTTTGAGATTCTTGAGAGAGTGGGAGAGTTGGCTTACAAGCTTGCGTTGCCACCGAGTTTATTAGCAGTTCATCCGGTGTTCCATGTGTTAGATTTCAACTCTTTCCAGTTGGACAAGGATTTGACTTACGAGGAGGAGCCGATGGCTATTCTAGCCCGGTAGGTTCATCAGTTGAGGTGTAAGATTTATCCTCAGTTCGAGTGCAGTGGAGAGGTCAACCCATCGAGGCTGCTACTTGGGAGTCCGAGTCTTATATGCGGAGTAGATATCCCCACTTTTTCACCAGCCCATGTACTTTTCTATGTCCGTTCGAGGACGAACTTTTATTTTAGAGGTGGAGAATGTGATGTCCCGATAGGTCATATTATGATTTAGAACCTAATTCTGTGCTTTAAAGCCTTAAATACCTCATTTTAGCCTTTCTCGATTTGCATGCGCAGTCCGGGTGTTTTTTCGAAAAGCTTTTATGTTACAACCTGAGAAAATATGGAATGTTTGCCTTAAAATCCATTTGAGTTGACTTTGGTCAACATTTTGAGCAAACAGACCCGGATTCGTGTTTTGACGGTCCCGGTGGGTCCGTATCGTTATTTGGGACTTGAGCGTATGCCCGGAATCGAATTCGAAAGTCCCTAGCTCGAGTTATCGCACTTTGTTGAAATTTGAAAGTTAAAGGCTTAATGACTTTGAAATGTTTGACCAATGTTTGACTTTTTGGATATCGGATCCGTATTTTGGTTTCGGAACCTGGTATAGGTCCAATACTATATTTATGACTTGTTTGTCAAATTTGGTCAGAAACAGAGTTGGTTTAACGTGATTCGGATGTCCGGTTGTGAAATTAGAAGTTCATGAGTTTTCTTGAAGATTTCCTTTGATTCGATGCTCAATTCGTAGTTCGTATGATGTTTTAAGACTTGTGTGCATAATTGGTTTAGAGCCCCGAAGGCTCGGGTGAGTTTCGGATAGGCTACGGAGTGGTTTGAACTTAGAAAGCTCAGTTGGTGTTCTGCAATATCTGGTACTGGTCTCTGATCTCGCAATTGCGAGATCAGTGTTTGCATTTGTGAACATCCCAAATCCTGCCAAGCTCGCATTTGCGAGCAAATTCTTCCCATTTGCAAAGAGTACCTCGGTCAGCATAAGTTCGCATTTGCGATCAAGAGGTCACAATTGCGGGGAGGCCAGAGTTCCCATTTGCGAACAATACAATGCATTTGCGAAGTGGGGCTGGGTAGGCTTGGTCGCATTTACGATCAATTTGGTCGCAAATGCAGAAGATCAATGTTCGCAATTGCGAACAAGTCATCGCATTTGCGATAAAAGCATAGGTGCGCAGACTTCGCATTTGTGAGTGTTCTTTGCATTTGTGGGGGTTCGTAATTGCGAACCCCTGGTCGCAAATGCGACATCTGCAACTGAACAAATAGGAGTTAGAAGGGATTTTTGTTCATTCTTCAAATTTTCAATACTAGAAAACCCTAGAGGCGATTTTTCAAAGAACTCATCTTCCTCAATCCATTGGTAAGTGATTCTAACCTATTTTCCTTCAATCTTTCATTACATTTCATAAGTTTTTAACCAAAAATCTAGTGTTTTCATGGTGGAAATTGGGGGTTTGGGTAGAATTAGGGATTGTTATAAAATGGGGATTTAGACCTCAAATTGAGGTCGGGTTCCAAAATAAATTACATAACCGGGCTCGGGGGTGAATGGGTAATCGGGTTTTGGTGCGAATTTCAGGATTTGGACTAAGCGGGCCCGGGGGTTGACTTTGTTGACTTTTTCAATAAAGACCTAAATTGAATCCTTTCCAATCGTGAGTAGTTCCTAAGGCTTAATTTGAATCGTTTGGGTGGTAATTTGCTAGATTCTATTGATTCGGAGGCTTGTTTGAGAGGCAAAGTTGTGATTGATCTTTGAGTGGACTTTTGGAGCGAGGTACGTGTCGTGGTTAACTTTGACTTGAGGGATTAGGACTTGTTTGTCTATTTTCTACATGTTTAGATTTTGGGTACAACGTATATGTGAGGTGACGAGTACTCATGCGTTGTTGTCGGGTTAAAGCATGCAGGTGGGGACTTGTTCCTTGTAGTTTATTGCTTACTTTGATCTTGTTATCCATGCTTAGACTAGTTACTTACTAAATTGATCGTTCTTATCGTATTTACGGGCTTTTGTGATAATTGAGTATTGATTCCAAAGTTGAGATTGGTATTGTGGAACCATTGTTGAAGTGAGGCTTGTTCTTGTTGATTCTATTTCCCTGCTATTACTTGTTCATTGTTATATTGTAAGGGAGAGTGTTAATGCACGAAGGGTGATGAAGTGCCATATTGTGAGTGTTAATGCACGAAGAGTGATGTCGTGCCATATTGTGAGTGTTAATGCACGACGGGGGATGCAGTGCCATGTTATGAGAGTTAATGCACGAAGGGTGATGCTGTGTCGTATCTATTGATTTATACTGTGAGGCTGAGAGTAAAAGCACGAAGGGTGATGTCGTACCATTTTCTTCATTGTGTTTAGTTGTTTGCACTGGTTAAAAGCATGTTGAATGTTTTGGTTATCATTTCCGTTGTATCTCTTATATTTTGTGCCCCTATAGCATGTCCCCCTCCCAATAGTACATGTTTAGATGTTATTGTTGTTTTGTTGTACATATATTATTATTTGCACAGGTTTATTATGTGGGTGTCTGGTCATAGCCTCGTCACTACTTCGTCGAGGTTAGGCTCGATACTTACTAGTACATGGGGTCGGTTGTACTCATACTACACTCTGCACTTCTTGTGCAGATTTTGGTACTGGTCCTAGCTGATCGTGAGGCTTAGCAGCTTGGACTTGCTTATTGGAGACTCAAGGTAGATCTGCTGGCGTCCGCAGATCTTGGAATCCCCTTCTATTTCCTCTATTTTACTATTTTTTTCATTCAGAACTGTTGTATTTCTTTCAGACTCTGTTTGTAGAAAATCTTAAAAGCTTGTGAGTTGTGACTCCAGATCCGAATTTTATCAGATATTATGGACTTTATGTTATTCCGCATTTCAGTTTTAGCTTCTATTTAGTTTAATTGATTCTGTTATTGAAATTGACTAAAATTGGTTTAAAGAATCCTCTAACACTGGCTTGACTAGCAAGTGAAATGTTAGGCGCCATCACGGTCCCGAAGGTGGGAATTCTGGGTCGTGACAGTTGTGATGAGAATATTCCCCTTTATTGGGATGAGGTGATTACTAGAAAAGGGTGATGTCGATCAACACGGCATTGTGGTGAGACAGCCTAGCCGGTCAGGTCGTGATCGGACGCCATGTCGCACACATGGTGGTGATTGTGCTGGAAATTGTAACTAAAATTGTGCTTGCGATTATGATTGAGATAATGATTGAAGTTCATGATAGTAATTGTGATTGTGGTTGATGTATTCGGGGAAGACGGCCTAGCCGATCGGGTCGTGATCGGACTCTGTGCAAAATACACGGTGGCATATCTATATCTTACTAATGATCTCCCAACCAAAAATATATATATTATTTCTGCTTTTTTAAAATTGTTATGTTTTAGCTAGGCATTTGGATATTATTGATTGTGACTTGTTGTTTCTATGATTTTCCCTTTCTTATATTGGCATTCTATTTTGAAAGAGTACATGTAGATTTACATACTAGTACTATTCCATATGTACTAACGTCCTTTTTTGTCGGGGGCGCTGCATCTTCAATGGATGAAGGTGGTTCGTCAGTGGGCGGTTTTGATCCTCATTAGCAGTTACTCTTTGTTCAGCAGATTTTGGTGAGCCCTACTCTGTTCCGGTCTTCATGTCATTTGACGTTGTACTTTATGTTTTGATGTATAGCCGGCGCCTTGTCGCCGGCACTTCCATACTACTCTTCTGTTGTACTTAGAGGCTCCGTAGACAGGTTGTGGGTGGTGTATGATATTAGGAGTTAAACTAGTAAGTGTTGGTACTTGGGCAAACATGTTTTTAATCATATCTATACACTTGTAATATTTTGGAAATCATAAATGAATATCCTTTAGTAATGGAAAAGATTGTGGAACACTTGACTCTTCTCATGTCTATCCCTTGTACTAATTCTTAAGTTGTTAACGGGCAAGGTTGGGTAGAAGGCATCTAGTAGGCTTGCTTAACAGTGGCCCTGAACCGGCATGACACTACCGAAAAGTTATGATTTCACTGTTGTTGTTGTTATTGCTTGCTGAACTCCTTATTATACCAAATCAAAAGAGACTAAACGTGCCTATCAACTATGAGTTACAAGATTCCTATCTATAAGTCTTCTGAAGCTTGGTCTTGAGTTTTAACTGGTTTTTCATGCAGACTATGATCTGAACCTTGATGTTTATTAGCTGCAGGGGCCAATTCATCCTATATGGCTTTTCCTTTGATCAAAATGGAAGACATAGTGCTTGTGACTTCAGTCATGTCTTGAGCAATCCATGTTATTCTTTTATCTGATTTTCATTTTGAATTGTCTTCTTTTCTTTCCTTTTTCTTTTATTCTGGAACAAACCTTCTTTTTTTGATCATCTCAAACCTTGTGCCTTAAGGTAAAACCTGTCTAAACACCAAAAAAACAAACAAATAAAATATTATGCCCCAGTTTTCACTAGGAAACATTTCGTGAGTTAGTGTAACAAAAATTCTAAACTACTTTATTGAAAGCAATAACATATCATGAATGGTGTACCCTGGAGAGATCGTGATCTTTTCTTCTTCTTCTTCTTTCTTTTTGTTGTTTTGTTTTTAATGGTGTTCCCTTATTGTCAAAATGATGCTTCAACTAAGGATTGGTGTATCTTATGTTGGGAAAATACGCCTAGGGAATGGTGTACCCTATATTAGCAATGATATCAGGGAGTGGTTTACCATGTATCTAAGATCAATCAACTAGGGAATGGTGTACCCTATATTAACAAAGATATTAGGGTGTGGTGTACCCTACATTAAAGCTAAAACAACTAGGGAGTGGTATACCCTATATTTGGAATGATATCAGGGAGTGTTGTACCCTGCATTTAAGATCAATCAACTAGGTAGTGATGTACCCTATATTAACAAAGATATAAGGGAGTGGTGTACAATGCATTTAAGCTTAATCAGTAATGATACCAGGGAGTGGTGTACCCTGCATTTAAGATCAATCAACTAGGGAGTGGTGTACCCTATGTTGGAAAATACAGCTCGGGATTGGTGTACCCTATACTGGTAAGGAGACTAGGGAGTGGTGTACCCTATGTCTAAAATATCATCAACTAGGGAGTGATGTACCCTATGTTGGAAAACACATCTAGGGATTGGTGTACCCTATACTGGTAAGAGACTAGGGAGTGGTTCACCCTATGTCTAAAATATCATCAACTAGGGAGTGGTATACTCTATGTTGGAAAACACAGCTGGGGATTGGTGTACCCTATACGGGTAAGGAGACTAGGTAGTGGTTTACCCTATGTCTAGCAATGATATCAGGGAGTGGTGAACCCTGCATTTCAGTTCAAATCAACTAGAAAATGGTATACCCTACGTTGAAAACACAACTAAGGATTGGTGTACCGTATACTAGTAAAAGACTATAGAGTGGTGTACCATATATGTAGCAATGATATCAAGGAGTGGTGTACCCTGCATTTTAGATCCATTAGTAATAATATCAGGGAGTGGTGTACGATACATTTTAAATCAGTCAACTAGGGAGTGGTGTACCCTATGTTGGAAAATACATTTAGGGATTGGTGTACCCTATATTGGTAAAGAAACTAGAGAGTAGCGTACCCTATATCTAAAACATCAACTAGGGAATGGTGTACCCTATGCTGGAAAATGCAGCTAGGGATTGGTGTACCCTATACTACCATGATTTTGAAACTTCTTTTTTAAGAATGAGTAAAATGCGGGAAATGATGTTGAGAAGACTTCCTTTTTTTTAGAGTTTTTGCTGTTGCAGAGCTGTTTTCAATCTCCGTATGATTTTCTTTTGATGGTAGCTGCTTCTTGCGAGGTTGTTTGTGGATTGCACTTGTTTTCTATTTTTCAACAAAGAACAAACGTCAGTGTAAAACCGTGGTTGTTTTGTGGCCTTGAGTGTTTCAATCACTTGATCTTGGCCCATCTTATTTTGATGATGATTTCAACTGCAACTGGTTGTTTCCTGAATACCAATTGCACTTCTAGCCTCGGGAACCTTTGGTTTTTCAAACATTTGTCATGACGGTTGGTCGCACTGGGGGACTTAACCTTTCCAAACTTTATTTTTCCTTTGTGCAAATTTCACTTTTGACTTCTTTCTTCCAAAGTTTTAAATTTTCGAGCATTAAGGAACCTTTGGCTTTTCACACTTTGCCGTGATGGTTAGTCGTGTGGGACTTTACCTTTTCAACTTCACTTTTTGCCTTTGTGGGCATCTCAATTGAACTTCTTCCTTCCAATATTTGCAAACTTCAGAGCATTGCTAACCATGGCTAGTCGAGTCAACTTAATGCCTTTGCCAAGGCTGGTGCCTTCTGAATATATCGACTCGATTCAAATGACAGCCATGTAATTGATCTTGCCTTCTATTCTTTGCCTTATTTCGGAACAAAGTTAGACCAAAAGAGATTTAAATAAAAACAAATAATGGAATAGAGAATGAGTTTAAAACAAAAGGTGTCCCTTCCGGGGAAACAAAAAAGGACTTATCTGGGAGTATATGCGTACTTCAATGAACATGACATGCCTCTTAGACTAGATGCGTGATCTGTGTAAATCATCCGACTCTCAGGAACTCATCTCAACTTTGCTTCGAAACCGAGAAACACTGCCCAGGAATGTGTTGATGCCATGGCTGTGCGGATCATTTTTTTGATCAGTAGTTCCCTTTACGGGTTTTCACCAGCTGACCTCTCTCATTTCTCTTCTCGCCATCGCCGTATAGTGCCCTTTGTGGGTTTTCACTAACAAGACTCTCATTTTTATTTTCTCTACTCATCATCGCCCTATAGTGCCCATGAGGGTTTTCAAAAATAAGACTCTCATTTATTTCTCTCATTTGGTTGCATCAAATCCAAGTAACAGTATCCTCCAATTCTTGAACATTATCGTCGATTGATCGGAAGGACTTGAAAAGGATTTGGGTAAAGTGAATTTGGATCGAATTACAACTTTGGAACCTCTCGGGCGAAACCATCACCGAACCATGAAAACATATGCCCCAGTTTTCTCTTTTGGAGGAATGTGGATTTTTATTTGGTGTGACCGAACCCTAGAGTGAGGCTGCCTATGTATCCTTTTCGGAATCAGGTCGAACGTAGTTTAATTAACATGAACATGTCTTGGATTTTTGTTTTTTTTTTTCATTTCCTTTGCTTCTTTTCCCCTTTTTTTGTTTTCTCTGTTTTTTCATTTTTTTTTTGTTTTTTTCTTCTTATTATTTCTTTTTTTTTCTTCTTCTCTTTTTTTATTTCTTGTTTTCTTCTCTTTTTTCTTTTTTTCATAACACCTTCAGGTTCCAAAGAGGGTAAATAAATAAAGGTAACTGGCTCAAAGGGTTGGCAAAAAGGGTTAATGGTGTTTGGGTAGCGAGAATGAAACTTTCGTCATCCCAATCAGAGAACATTAATGGTGCATAAGGGATCAAACTTAGTACCTGTTGACTGCATCCGCACTGACATTTGTCTCGGGGACATTTCCTTCGATGTCTCACAAATACATCGCTTTTTTTCGTAAAACTCTGGTTACAATGTGTGGACCTTTCCAATTTGGAGAAAATTTTCCTTTAGCTTATTCATGCTGCAGCAGAATACGTCTCAGAACGAGTTGCCCCACTTCAAATTTCCTGGGCCGCACTTTCTTGTTGTAGGCAACGGGCCATTATTTGTTGTTACAACTGCCCATGGCAGACTGCGACCAATCGCTTTTCATCAATCAAAGTTAATTGATTCAATCGGGTCTTGACCAATCTTCATCCTCGATCTCGGCATCAACAATAGTACGAAGAGACAGAATTTCAACTTCTGCTGGTATCACGGCTTTAGTGCCATAAACCAATCAAGCAAGGGCGGTTTCATTTGGACTTGGTTTAGGAGTACTGTTCCAATTCTCTGTTTATTTTCTTACAAGACTTATCTTCAACATATTCTGCTTCTTGATTCATTATTTCGAAGTCTAACAGCATTTTAGGATCTAGGCATGAAGTCTGCAAGCATGTCATGTTATTAAAATCTGCATTTATAGAACTGAAAAGAGAATAAGAAAAGTGACAAGATTAAGAATAAGGACATTCATTAACGATGAAATATTGATTTGATTTATTTGCATTTTAAAAGATAGAAGGGTTTACATCAAAAAGTAAGATAGTAAAGTAAAAACATTCGGATTACACCCTGAAATAATTTGAAATCTAGAAAATACAGCAAGACTGGCTACCGAGACGTCCGTCTGATAGGGATCTTTTCAAGTTTGGAGACCGCTTTTAGGATTTCCTTATGTCATGACCATGGCTACAATGGCTTTCAGCACCAAATGAAATTCCTCATCATCATAGATCATTCCAATGGCTGGCCCATTATTATGAGTAGGCAAAGGATTGGTCGTCACATTAGGGGCCACTTCTTTCCTAGGAACTATTGCCTTGACCTCAATGGGGTCCTCCACTACTCTTTTGAGATTCAAACAGTCCTCAGTAACGTGTCCCACTGCTCCAGACTGATATTCGCATCTAGCATCAACTCAGTGCAAGGGGGACTCGGGGTTTGGCCGGTTCAGGGCCACTAGCTGCTGCAGACTTAGCCTGGTTAGCTTTTAGAACAAACTTGAATATGATTCATCAATAGGGGTGAACTGATTCCTTTTGGGAGGCTCTCTTGGGCGGGGATTGTACTAAGGAATATTTTGTTAGGGATTATATGGAGCTTGGTAGGGATGGGCATTTCTAGGAGGTGGAGCCCGGCTTTGTGTATAATTTTGTGGTCGTGGGTAAGGTTGTGCATCCATCAGCGCATAGTAAGGCGATGCCACGATATATGTAGCATCATGGTGCCGGTAATAATGTTGCGGGGTTCTGGGCAGCATATATGATTAGTTGAATGACCAGAGGGTCCCCCTCGAGCTCGAATCCATCACGGCTCCCTCTTATCTCATGCTTTTGTTCATCAAACCCCATGAACCATTCTGAATGGCATGTGTTGTGGCCTTAAAGGCAGCCTGACTTAAGATTCGGCCCCTTTTTAAACCATTTTCGACCATCTCACCAATTTTAATGGCCTCGGCGAATGGCTTCCCCATAGCAGATAACATGTTTTGGAAGTAATCCAACTCTTGGGCCTGTAGGAAGACCGTAACCATTGAATCCCTTACATATCACGACGAGCGGCAAGCTCAGATTAAATCCCTTTAGCGCCCTTCAACCCCATTATCATACATTAGTTAACTTAACAACATGTACAGTATGATACCAAGTAAAATAGGAGGACTTCCAACCTCCTATTAATCACCTAATCCATACTCAAACAACCCAACAATCCAACAACAACAACAACAAGTACAACTTTCCATTGTTATGTTGTCTTTTATCTTCTTATTCACAATACCAATAGCAAGTTCAACATGTGGACAGCATATTCATAAAAACAACAGCATAAACAAGTCATTTTCCAAGGTTTCCAACCATTTAAAGTTCATAGAAACAACCTTCCCAAAACAGTCCATTAAGAACAATAACATCTCAAACTATTTCAAGTCTTCTCTTGTAGTATCTTGCTCAAATAATGCAACCAACATACAAAAAACAACTGCAAAACCATGTAGCAGAGTATTATACATACCTAAACCAGCAGAAACCACTTGAAAATTTAGCCAAACACATCCCACAACTATCCTCAGTGACAACACAATCTCAAAGAGGTGTTATTCTTCACTAGAACTAGCTTTTGATATTGAAATATGGTGTAATAACTTGGATTCCCCTTCAAACACTTATGGTACCTGTTTAGGAGGGTTAGGAGAAGTTTGGAGGCAAAGTTGAGTCGAAAATGAGCAAACAAAGGGCACCCAAATCATTTTTAAAGTGCAGTAGGTCGAGCACCGCCTAAGTGGGTCCCATTGGGAGCTACTTGCGCAGTCTCGCAAAAATGCAAATATCTCTCTACTCCAATGTCGTATTGACAAATGGTTTAATGTGTTAGAAACTAGTCTCGTAGAATTCAATGTTATATATGAATCATCCTATAATTCCAAGTATATTAGGAGAAAAGCTTTGCTACATTTGACCTAAGTTTCAGCACATTATGAATGTAACTTGTGATGACCTTTGCCAACTTTTGTTCCACAACCCGTTTGACTTCAAACCGTAACACACGACTATCATACAACTAAAATAACTCATAACATAACCTCATTATCATGTTAAGCACCCTAGTCTCACACCAAAAGTACATGTTATAACATTCCAAACTTGCTGAGTTTCGACAAAACTTATTTTCTTTCCCACCTTTGGAACATTTGTCCTCGAATGTTGACTGGTGCGCTTATCAGTCTCATAACCTATAGCTCTTATGAATACATTAATATTGTCCTTGCCATATAGGCAACTGTTCTGTGAATAAATCAAACGTTCAGGGCATTCCCACCTTTAGGCCTCTTTCTCACACTACAACTTGTAATAAATATTCTTCCAATCTCATAACTGTTGCTACCTTCTGTTTTGCAGCCTATACGACTCTGACCTTGTATGTGTGCCTATGCGACTCTTCTCTCCTTTTTCCTCCATATTTTATCCAATCTCTAGGCCTCACTTTGTGAACATATATAGATCTATGACAAGTTATCCCTTTGGGAATCTATAGGTGTATTGAAGTTCTTCGCTCGGTACTTTGTCGAACTTATGACTATTGATATATTATGTTTCATAGCCTCGGTTATCTATCCTTATAGATTTACTGCATCTAGATAGGTCATACTATACCATAACACTTACTTCAGGGCAGCATTTCATCTCTCCTAATTGATCCTAGTCTTAGACTCCTCCAAGTTCATTTAGGCTATACTGAGCTTTCTATAACTTAAGCAAACCATCAGCTCTCTTGATTTGATGGGCAATCCCGAGGCCTTACCTATTCTTGTCACCTTCTCACTAACATTCTTTTATCCTTACTCCTATCTACCTAAAACCTTGTCGCTCTACCATACTTTAGCTTGCGACCTACACCTATCTATTTATACTACTCGTAACCTTCCTTTAACCTGCTAGCACTATATAATTCCGTTCGTGCCTTCTCTCTTGTCTTTAAATATAAGCAATTACTTTTCCTGGTCGTTCTGCCACTTGTGGTATGAATACTTGGCTTATCTTATTGCCCACGAATACTAGAATTTTCTGTAACTCACATGATCTCAAATATCACTTTTGATTTTTTTTTCTTTTCATTAGCCAAGATAGGTGACACTTTCTTATGGATTGCATACAATGTTGTAGTAGGACTGTTGTTACAAGACCATTTCTTCTTTATGTCACTATGCTTAGGTTGAAGCCTTCTTCCTTATTTTCTCAGCTAGTCTTTCTATGTAGTACTTAGGGGAGACCCTCTTAATCTTGTAAAGCTGCGAGCTTATTACATCGTACACCCGAAGGAATTTTTGATGTTCTTACTCGCCTATAATTATCCTTAGTTACTTACCTCCGCGCCCTTGTGCTCGTAGGGTTGCTTCTGAACTGAAATTTAAACTGTCTCCCTAGTGGCACTCCCTTCTATTTTTGTAACACTTATATGGTACCTTTAACTACCCCAACTCCTATTTGAATATTTCTCGAGGATCATGATGTCATATCTGCGAGACTGAATTCACTATATTGGGGTTCACTACGTTTATCTTGCATCATCTGCTGATTTGTCTGTATCCTCATGTCTATCCATAACTAGACTCTTCCCGAATCAACTACTAACTACTCGTTGGTGCATTCTCATATATATATATATATATATA
>AWOL01S0014488.1:283372-296842 GCA_000715115.1 Nicotiana otophora
TATATATATATATATATATATTCCATGTAATCTCTCTTGGTATATGTCCTTTGTCTTAACTTACCTCTTGCATTTGTTCCTGATGTATCAAGTGTCCAGTCGCACTTATTTATCAATAACATCCTGGCCGGGAACTCTTACTGCCTCTCCCTGGCATCGTGCTTTCATAATGTTCTGGAGTCGCGACATATCTGTAGGATCTGAATAAATGCAACCTCAACCCTTTCGCCTTTTTACCACATTCTTCCTTTACCATTCCATAGTTACCTAAACCACTTAACTCCGACTTAATACCACATCATACCATCTCCCCCCCCCCCCCCCCCCCCCTATGGGGAGTACTAAGATTTAGTACTACGATGATATACCTATAGATGTTTTACCTCTTCATATTTGGCGTCATTTCATATCATCAATTAACCTTTACTCGCCTTACAGTAACCCTTATGTACCAGGGATAACTAAATCCATTATGCACAAGGGGGACACCTAGTGTAACTAACACACTTAGTTCTTTATGCTTAACTGCTCATAGTGCTTTCCTTAGGGAAGCGTCTGCTATAATGAACTTTAAAGATTATTCTTTTGTTGTCCATTTTATTATTGTCAGAATGCTATCTCTGAAATTATCACGATGTTGACTATTATCAAAGTTTCCGATCCCTAATTCATGTTCAGTTTATCTTGTTCACTAGGCCATACTAATTTCTATTACTCCGGGGGTCTAACTTTTCCTTCTGGTAATTACGTTGGAGTCACCAACTCATTCCTCGAAATGGGTATATGACTTTATGGTTTATACTTTTTTATTGTCTCAAGGCACGTACCCTCTTATCGTTTTCTTCACTTGACTATAGACTCTATAATCCTGTCATATTTTGATTTACCGTTATCATCCATTTATCACATCTTACTCATAATGATTCATTTACTCTCTTCTTATTCTCCTGCTAATATTTCTGTCTATCACTTTATTCTGAAAACTTCAACAAAATATTCTTTCACTTTTAGCTCTTCTTGCTTCATCTCACTGGCTCTTCAGGTCGCCTAACATTCTCTATTTCCTAAGGGCGTGAGTCATACTAAGGTGAATATTTATCCCATTTAGGATTCCACTGCCTATTTTCTGAAATTTCTTAACATTCTAGTATTCATATCTAGTTGTTCTATTCTAGAGTGCACCATCTGGGTGTCTCGCAATGAGATCTATTACCACGTTTGCACTATCCTTCGGAAATGTTAGCTAATGATTGTCGCGCCCCATTTTCTCGCGAAAGCGGGCTTCGACGTGTGGCAACTCTTTTAAATGGGTATTAAAAGAGAAGAGTCGCCACCTAACGGTTTAAGGTGCGTTAGGGCGCCTATTTGCAAATAACTCTGTTTGACTAGTCAACGCCACGAAAGATCGGGTGAGGGCTCAAATTACCCTAAAGAGAATGTGTTAGGCACTCTTCGAGGTCCACAACTGTGGGTCCCGGCCGAACATTAAACTATGTCGATTATGTAATTAGACTAGGTGATCAAATAAATAAAGGGAAATGTAGAAGTCGAAGAGTCTTATTAGGGCATGTGAGAATCGGCACAAATATTAATGACTATAGAGATACAACTACATTGATCTATGTTAAAGGACTAAGTATAAATAGGGGAGGGGGTCCTAAGTTTTTTAGCCTGAAGGATCACCCCGTGCAACATAAATAATACTTCGCAACTCCTTTGATGTACGGGTTGCTCATATTATTCAGCGGGCACAGACTATCATCTCCTGCTACCCGATTACTATGTTAAAGTTGTTTACCTAAAGGCGCTCTAATTCAATTCTAGGTCGTACCCTATGTGTGCACTACTCGTCCCATACCTATGGTCCATGAGGCTTTGGACCTCTATTTGGGTGGTTCTACACTTCTCCTAGGTTGCTCAAAATGATAAAAACTAGGCGACATTCAAAACAATCAAGACTTCATGTAAAGACAATTAGAGGTCCAAGTTAGCCTCCACACATAAACAACAAATGCACGCGGCCAGATTCAGCAATGGACAGTTTTCAAGATTAAGACGCATTATAGTCGTTAAGTCCTATAAGCATGATTTCTATGTGATTCTGGATCCCAACATTATACAGGTAGTGCTACAGTTTCTGGACTTTCATATGGGCAGATTAAAGGTATTACAAATCTATAGGCATGATCTCTAGTTATCTGCATAATAAGGCAGCGAAACGATCCTAGAACTCTGAATTATCAATTCATGTTTCTTAGGTAGGTGACAGTGTCCTATAGACAGGATTTCTAGAATTTAACAACTGTAATTGACTTTATATACTTTATCCCTATAGGCATATTGTCGAAGTGTGGCAATGCGACGAAGAACAAAGTAATCGATTAGTTGATTAAGATCATATAGTCATTATATCTAAAGGAGCAATGTGCTAAGAGCAATAGAAGCAGTTGATTGATTGATTAATTGAAACCCTATAGACATAGTATCTAGATGGACATTAGCAAGCATGTGTTATTGTATCCTTAGGCATGCCATCTAAAGCGTTTAGTAGTGCACGTGGAAACAAGCGTAGCAATTATGTGAGCCAACATGTTTGACAAGTTAAGTGCACTGTGTGCGTGATTCCTATAGGCATGATTTCTATTGGTGTGCAACACACTGAATACATATCAGGCATGCTGAACAAAATAGTAAATAGAACACATAAACCATATAGGCATGTTTTCTACCCTTTTATGCAAGCATTAGAATACCCCAGCCCTTTTTTTATTAATCTCCCAATAATTCAATTTACAAATCATTACAGGCCCAGAAGGAAATAATACATACTTAAAAATGACAAACTATAGACTAAACAAGTACAAACCCGCTAAGGCAATCACAGGCCCAATACAAGGTGACCCGGGGATATCCCAGGCCTTCAACAGCAGGCCCAAACCACAGGCTCACAAGAAAACAACTAGAGTGCCCCTGAATCTTGTGACCAAGTCCAACAACACATATGGCCCTCTTCTAGGCCCAACAAATAATTTACTTACCCAAATGGATGCCAAACGAGTAACAAACGACTCATAAAATTAATTGTACAACTGAAACACTCAGTTCTTAAAAGTGAAACTAGCAGCAACTCTAGTCGAGGTATAAAACAAAATCATGCTAAGTTGGAAGACATTCAAGACACATATAAGGCAAATTTATGCTCATAGTTCTAGTGACAAGTTTAAGAGTGATCTATTTGATTACATAGGATAGTAAACCATTCTAAAGAGTTTATATGAAGAGGCATGATTCAGAGTCAATCTAGGGAACCCTAGATGAAGGTCTAGCATATTCAGGCAAGAAGCAAACAAAGTACAGCCAACACATAGAATGTTCATCATAGAAAACCAATGAAAAGAACTTAACAGAGCAAAACTCATGATCAAGTGACTGCTTAATGGAACAGGGAAATCTTAGCATGCTGAACACTAATCATAATACGAGAATCATGTCAATCTTCAGAATCAAGATAGGCTAGCATTGAACCTGATACTAGTTGGTCATATAGGAGAGGAGAGACTGGTTATGAGGTTTCCTAAGGTCCCAGACAGTGTTGAAAAGCATAGGATTACATAAGTTCCAAACATATATTAGAGCTTAAATGGCATGAAGATAGGCTTTAGCTAACTAGTATAACATCAGGAATTTAGCAGGTTGGACAGGAACGACTTAACCAGGTCTGAAACATATGCATGGATTTATCACAAAGGTACAGGACAAGGCAGGGAACACGCAATAATCCACAAGTAGCAAAGAAAGCATGCTTAGGCTAATAACATAATCAGGAGTTAACTATAGAACATTAAGCTGCACATAAATGATTCAACAAGAATTAGAGCAGGTTCTAGGCATGATTCGACTCTTTACAAGAGTACAGAACAAGGCAAGAAGCTAAACCCAGAATAAGCAGCACGTTAGAATAAACATGCTTTAAGAAAATAGAATCGAGGCAACAAATAGGCAAATTCGAGTACTAGAAGGTGTAGAACCTCAAGAAGAGCTTCAGAGCATACTATTAGCATGTTGGTTCATAAAAACAAATCTCAGAGACATAGATATGCATAACAGGGACTCAAACGAAAAGAGACTGAAATTGTAAGGGTCATAGGTATTACTAGTTACTAACTGACAAGCAAGTAAACAAAGAACAATTTCAGCAATATCTCGAATGTAAGAAGCAAAACGAACAGTAGAACCCCAAATCTCAGTGCATCAGAGTTCCCAAGTGTTTCAGATGAACCTCGGGCAGTGCTCGTACTAAGAAAGGTCGAATAATCGAGTTCTAGTGGCCTTGGCTTTCAGCCGGCCAAGAGTTTAAGTTTCAAAATAGTGTAAGGCGAGAATAAGAAAGACAGTAGTAGTTTTTTTAGCGATTCCAATATCCGTCCAGGGAAAATTGGGGAGGGGTTTATATAGTGACAGATTAGGATGAACAAACATGGAAAATAATCAAATAATCGTAAATAAGGAAGGAGAAGATCACATGTAATTAGTAATAGAGCAGGTAAAGGAAATGACAGAAATTTCAAACCCTAGTTGGGTCCAACGTCCATAAATCGGACCGATAATGCAAGAATCATTCATTGTAGAGTGTAAATAGATATTTATCGCCCAGATCTTCACAAAATCGGAGTCAATCAGGCCTGCTCTTGAAAGGTAGTTCTTGCCAAAAATAGGGCTAGAACTAAGTAACACCATAGACACGCATACAATAGAAAAGTATCATAAAATAGGTAAGTGAATCACGGATTGATTCCATTTTTAGGTTGTAATCAGAGAGAAATCGGGAGGCGGCTACTAGGGTTTCTCAAAAGAAGAAGGGGTTGAGTGGTTTAAGGGTGGCTGATAGTTGAAAATAGGGTTAGGGTTTGGGTTATAGGGATATAAGGAGAAGGGAAGGGTTTATTATGGGTCGTTGACTATTTAAGATCAACAGCCATGATCAAAGAGGAAACGGGGCAGGTTATTTGACGGGTCGCGACCGGGTCATCAAAAGGGTTACCTGGTTGGGCTGGGGTGTTGGGCTAATGGTTTGGGCCAAATTTGGTCCGAAAAATTGGCTTGTTTTGGGCCAACTCTTGAAACCCTTTAAAATTAACAAAACAAATAAATTATTAAAATGTCTAATAAATGGTAAAAATAATATTTATGCAATAAAAAAATTTAAAATAATAACTAAACATTATAAAAAATATAAAATTCTATTTTTGTATAAATAATATGATAAACGCAATTATTTGTAGAATACAGGTTATTATTGCAAACATTATGTAAATATCTCAAAAATACAAATATAATTATGTGAAATGAAGTAAAAATATTTTAAAACATGTATGTGGGTGTAAATAACAAATTTTGATGATTAAGACATCACAAAATAATTTTAAAGGGTAATTAATAAATATTCAAATAATTTAAATGCAAGAAAAAAAATTTGAAGCTTTAAACAATTATGGAAAATTATAGAAAATATCTATATAACCCTTGTAAATTAGGTAATAATGCAAAATGATATTTTGAAAGTATATATACTATTTAAAAAAATATGAGTGCAAAATAGGGTAATAAAAATGATAACAATACATCCACCATTTTGGGTTACTCTAACCCCAGCTGGATCCGCATATCTCATTCTTCTCTTAAACGATATTTGTTAGCTCCCATAGGGCATAACTGAGATGGGTGTGGCCAATTGTATATATCTTTGTTACTGTTTAAAGTAACTCAGAATGCTTATATATCTCTACCTGAATTGTAAGAACTGATAATCTTCACTAACTAGGTACCTCATATCTTTCTTGACCTTGCTTCTTTTACTTGTTGAAACTTGTATCTACCTTCTGATTCTCTTATTGCTTTTTACCATATGGGTGGATTGATAATAATGCCTTAGGTCTCCTTATCAAGAATCTTACACGTATTAGTACACACATGATCTACTGAAGACCTCACATTTACTCACCAGAAGCATGATGCAAAATCGAGTTCCTTTGACTCAACTCTGCCACAACCATATTCAATCTCTTACCAACTGTCTTTCTGGATGTAGTCATTGTATTACGAATAAAATAAAATTTAGGAGTTTGAATTCTTACAACTGAGCTCTACCACACGATCTAGAGTAAGAAGAAAGAGTAACAGTCCTAAATTCCCTGTAGCCTCCTGCTTATAAGTGTGGTGCACAACACACTCATAAACAAGACTCTGCTAGGCACAGCTTGTACACTCCCTAGGACAGAATTGCTCTTATACCACTTTTGTCACGACCCAAACCAATGGGCCGCGATGGGCACTCGGTGCCTTACTCAACCGAGTACCAACATAACATATCTTTCTTATCGTACCATCATGGGTAAGTGGGCCAGAAGGGCCATCATGATATAACCAGAATAAATCATAAGGGAATACTCAACATAGGACGACCCAACATGGAATACAAACTTATACATATGACATACGGGCCTATAAGGCCGACATATTTATTTGTACACTTAAAACATAGGTCGACAAGGCCATACAAGTATCCATATACATGACATATGTCTACAAGCCTCTAAGAGTACATAAACATCATAAAGTTCAGGACAGGGCCCCGCTATACCAATCAATACATGTCCAAATCATACTGACCAAATAGGCAACTCCGGAGCAAATGGAGTGCACCAACACCTTCCGCTGAGTTAATAGTCTACTAGGAGGACTATCAACCTGTCTATCGGGACCTGCGGGCATGAAAAGCAACGTCCCCATGCAAAAGGGATGTCAGTACAAATAAAGCACCGAGTATGTAAGGCATGAAAAGCAATATATAAAAGACATGAAAGAAACATGGGTTAAAGAACTCAACCTGTAAGCCTGAATAGCTCTGTGAATCATGAAATATTTATAATGTCATGCATATGCGTATAAATGTCATATCATGCATAAGTATATGTGTACATAACGTCATCAAGCCTATGAGGGCATCCTATCATATCATCTCGGCCTCTACGGGCGAAATCATCAATGTATACCAGCTGATCAGGTGGTGGCGCGTATATAACGACGTAACCTTTCCGCATACCCCATGTATATATAATATATGCGTAATCTGGTCATGGGTCAATGTACATGTATAAATGATTGCAATGCATAAGAAGTAAGTCAATAAGATCTCTCGAGGTGTCATAAGATCAATATGCCTTCGGTTAATATCATGGAATAAACTTTATCAACTTACGTTTTTTCTGAGACCCATGAACAGACAATATCATAATAGGACACATGGGGAATCAAGAACATAGGCAACCCTAGTACTTCTAAGAATAGAGCCATTTGTGAAAGTTGTGTGTTTGCTCGTTTCGTTGTATCATATGGATCATGCCAAAAGGAAAGAAGGGATAGCCTTAATATACCTTAACTCCGTTGATTCCTTAATACCTTCCAAGAAATTCTTCAAACAACTCAACTAAATTTACCATAGCATAAGGAGATTCAAAAGCAGTGTTGAGTAAAGGCTAAGTCCGCAACTTAAACTAGTAGCTCATTTATGTAAATTTGGGCAGCATCTCCCCTGTAACAAGGGCCTCCTCCAATACCATATACCAATAGCAACAACCATATCAATACAATAAGAATAACATCAAAAATAGGGTACAAAATATTTGATTAACAAGTCATTAACATATCACGACAATCGACAAGCTCGGATTGAATCCCTTTACCGCCCTTAAACCCCATTATCATACATTAGTTAACTTAACAACATGTCCATCATGATACTAAGTAAAATAGTAGTACTTCCAACCTCCTATTAATCACTTAATCCACACTCAAACAACCCAAAAATCCAACAACAACAACAACAAGTACAACTGTCCTTTGTTATATTGTCCTTTATCTTCTTATTCACAATACCAATAGCAAGTTCGACATATAGACAACATATTCATGAAAACAACAGTATAATCAAGTCATTTTACAAGGTTTCCAACCATTTAAAGTTCATGGAAACAACCTTCCCAAAACAGTCCATTAAGAACCATAACATCTCAAACTATTTCAAGTCTTCTCTTGTAGTATCTTGCTAAAATAATGCAACTAACATACAAAAAACTGCAAAAACATGTAGTAGAGTATTATACATACCTAAACCAGCAGCAACCACTTGAAATTTCAGCCAAACACATCCCACAACTATCCTCACTGACAACACAACCTCAAAGAGGTGTTATTCTTCACTAGAACTAACTTTTGATATTGAAATATAGTGTAATAACTTGGATTCCCCTTCAAACCCTTATGGTACCTGTTTAGGAGGGTTAGGAGAAGTTTGGAGGCAAAGTTTAGTCGGAAATGAGCAAACAATAGGCAACCAAATCGTTTTTAAAGTGAAGTAGGTCGAGCACCGCCTAAGTGGGTCCCATTGGGAGCTGCTTGCGCAGTCTCGCGAAAACGCAAATATCTCTCTACTCCAATATCATATCGACAAACGGTTAAATGAGTTAGAAAATAAACTCGTAGATCTTCAATGTTATATGTGAATCATCCTGTAATTCCAAGTATATTAGGGGAAAAGCTCTGCTATATTTGACCTAATCTTCAGCACATTATGAATGTAACTTGTGATGACCTTTGCCAACTTTTGTTCCACAACTCGCTTGACTTCAAACCATAACACACAACTATCATACAACTAAAATAACTCATAACATAACCTCATTATAATGTTAAGCACCATAGTCTCACCCCAAAAGTACATCTTATAACATTCCAAACTTGTCGACTTTTAACAAAACTTATTTTCTTCAATTCGTTTAGCTTTCAACCCTCTTGGTACTTGTTATCCATGATCTTAAAGATTTTTAACCTCCAAGATAACTTGATTAACTTACTTTATGAACGTTTAAAGATGATCACATTTCTGAACTCACATCAATTGACTTAGGACGTACTCTTATGTACGAAAACATGGGGTGGGTGTAACATACATGCCAATTGGCGATCTCTTGATCTATGTACCTCTCAGAAGCAACTCCTGTAAGACTTCCTCCAAATAATACATTAAAATCTCCTCTTTCCCGCCAGCTCCCCTCAGGTGGTTACAGTACCATTTTAGATGAGAGATCGGTTCTCCGTGCCTGTCGTATTTTTCAAACTTTGGTGTCTTAAAACCTGACGACAAGTGTACATAGGGAAACATACAGAGGTCATAGTACGATACACTCTTTTGTTCTCTTAAGACCTGCTTATTTTTTAGGCTTTGTTTCGGGCTTTTTATCTTCCGAGCCATTTCCTCCTGCTCGGGATTCTTGACAGCCTTTTCTTGCTTAACCGAGAAGTCATATTGCGGAGGTTGACTAAATGAGTCTGGGGTCATATATGTTATTTCTTATTGAAATTGGGGATCCTGAAAAGTGAATGTTGGAGGCTCGACATATGACCGGGGTATAGTTGGTTGTGCAGTGGTGAAGACTGGTGCTGTAGAGAACATTGTTGGCAGTGCCCTCAAAACCGGTGCCTGGGGTTGAACCATAGAAGGCATTCTGAGATCATTAGTCAGCATTGTGGGTACCCATATAGGATGAACGGGTTGGTCATAGGGACGTTAGTAGCCCCGTCTGGTCTAGGGATCAACTTAGAAAATTCAGGAATGGCACTCGGCGGTTCCTTCCCATTAGACCATGCATCCCACATTTCTAGCATACGGAGGCATAACATTTTATTTTCTTTAGCCGTAGCTGAATCTGGTGGTGGAAGCCGATGCGGGGCTATCCTCAGAGTTAATAATCTGCATACTACTTTCGGAGGCCATAGGAGCCCTTTCTTTTGATTTGGTGAAGTATGGATGGAAAGCCAGAATTCCAACAAAACCAACCACCTAAATAGAACCTAAATTTGAGCACACGCAACAACCTTGTTAGCTCAACGCATTTTAAAAAGATAGAAAATTGCACGTTTTGGGATGCAATGCGCTTAACAGTTATAGCGCTTCTATCATGCGTTTTAAACAGTTGCATGTCTCATCCCGACTTTCATTGTCCAATATTTGCTCTGTATCTCTTTTCTTTCATTTCACGCTCATTTTTTGGTTTTATTGCTATCTTTTTCTCTTTTTGTTTTTGTCGCTCTTTGTCTTTCTCTTTTTGTTTGTTTTTCTCTCTTTGTCTTTCTCTTTTTGTTTGTTTTTCGCTCAGTTTATTTAGGGCTTTGATCGCATCCTTTGGAGATTGCCTACGTATCATGACGCCGCATGAATCAGATCATCACGACGTAGTACAGTGAACAAGTGGCTCCCAATCAAGGGAATTTATTTAGTTTTATTTCTTTTCTTTTTTTGAAAGTTTTGAAAGAAAGACTTCTAAAGATTCCTTTTCTTTTTCTTTTTCTTTTTCTTTTTCTTTCTCTTTTGTTTTGAATTATTGGGAATGTCTAAAGTAGGAAAAATAATTTATCTGGATTTCGAATCGTTTTCTCTTCTTTTTTTAAAAAAAAAAGAAGAAAGAAAATATTTTTGAATTTTGAATGTTGCCTCTGAATTTTCCAAGGGAAAGACTTCTAAAAAATATTTTGGATTTCTGAGTTTTCTTTTTAATTTCCGAAAACAAATTTCTGAGAAAAGCGAAAATATTTTTGGACTTCAATTTTCAATTTTCATGAAATTACTAAAGAAAAACTTCTAAAGAAGAAAGAGAATAATTTTGGTTTTTGGTGTTTGATTTTGTTTTTGAATTTTTGGGAGAAAACTTATACATAAGGGAAAAAGTATTTTGGATTTTGATTTGAATGTTTGTTTTTTCTTTTTTTTTCAAATGAAAGACTTCCTGAAAGAAATATAATAGTTTTGGGTTTAAATTTTTCTTCTGAGATTTTCTAAGGAAAGACTTCTAAATAAGGAATTAAGGAAAAGAAAAATATCTTTGGATTTTTGAATATTGGGGACGAACCCGATAAAGGTTGTCTATTTGCCTACGTATCTCGCATCCGGTGAGAATCAAACATACGTAGTATGGTATGTTTTTCAGGAATAGGATAACAGTTCAGGCTTATTTTGTAACAATCTTTTTGGGGTAAAATTTTATAAAGTTTTGAAATTTTCAAATATCGGGATTTTTCGAAAAATCGGGTAAATTTATCTCTCATATTTTCTTCCTTATGATTTCCCTCGATTTTCCTCCTATTTTTAGAAACCAGTCAAGATACACAAACCGATCAAACAAAATGTACAGGTAGCACATAAGATGCATCACGATGGTCTTGTAATTTTCCGGTATACCTGTCCTAGACGGGCCCAATCCCTATGTTGAATCCCCAAAGTCAAATGCACATGATGCAAACAAATATTCCTACTAGAGATCCGACATGAGGCTATATTATTCTAGGTTTAAATCCTATGGGGTATTTTAGACCTGGCTTACCCAAGCGGACAGCTCGAACCGAAGTAGGAGCAACGTATCGGGAGCACAAAATTCTACCTGGCCTAGTTACTGAATCAACCCCGTTCTAATTGGTATGACCTCTAACAGAAAAGTGGACCACGTGCACGTGTGCACCAATAAGTTCCGAAGACTAAGAAGGGAGGCGAAAGAAGACAATTTATACAATTCAAATAATATCAAAACGGTAAATGAGCATCACTTAGCACATTAGGCCCACAAACACAGTAATATCGTACAATCAAAAAAGTCAAGTATAGATCACATTACAAGCTCGAATTCTGAATTTTGAACCCTGAACCAGAGATTCTAGATTCGTTCTCCAGCAGAGTCACCAAAGCTGTCACACCTCCTTTTTACGGGAAAAGGAATTTTTTCAGTTTAAGTGACATTCTTTGAAAAGCGATTATTTAATTTAGTTTTAAAGAGTCGCCACTCAGAATTATTTAATTACGGTGTTCCAAGTCACCATTTATTTTAGAATCCCAATTCAAGGAAAATTGACTATGTTTAAAGTCTGCGAAACACAGAAGACCGGGTAAGAAATTCCGTTAACTCAGGAGAAGGTATTAGGCACTCCCGAATTTCGTAATTTAAGCACGGTCGTTTTACAACCATACCTGGCTTAATCAATGGATTATTACGTATTTTAGAACCAATGTGCATTTTACCTTTTACCTTTTACCGCTTTTAAATTACTTGATTATGACGTTATGAAATTATTTTGAAACTAACCACGTGTGTGTGAATCTATTTTATTTAGTGTGCTACGTGTACACGATTAATAACACTTAATTAATTATTAAGGTTGTTTTGGCCAAAGTAACGCGAACGCGTACTTTAATTTATTTTGAGAGTCATAATTATATCACATAAACGTGTACATAATCACGAAAATAGATTAAAAACATGCCTAAGCATTCTATGAGTGTTCATAAATTAAAACATACAATTGGGACTAGCTGCGAAATCTATAAGTTAAGAAATCATTTATGGATGTAATACGTACAAATTTACAAATTGGGTGCGGTGTGAATCTGACAATTACAATTCCATATAACCCGCCTCTTGAATAACGTGACACGTGGTAGGAACATTGATGGTGTAGGAAATTAATTAACTAGAATTGATGGTAAAGAAATTTGATTAACCGCTGAAGTCATTACTAAAGTCTGTATCAATTAATGAATTCTTTGCTTTAACCTTATCTTAATTTAATGGGCAAGTGCAGGGATGACTGATTGAGTCTAAATGAATGTTCATGTGGGGAAACTAAACAGGTTCGAAGGGGCACAAAAGTGGGCTCGAAACGAAGCCCTAAGCGTCGGGTTCCTCAGAATGACCAACCCAAGTAAGGGGATTTTTAGTCGTACCTTATATTTGTGTCACATTTTAATATGTATCATATTTTTTAAATTATTGATTTGATAGCCATCTCACAAAAAATATATAATAATATGACAATTATACCCCTGACAAAAGATATAAAACGATCTCCTCTTCTCCTCTCAGCAACTTTATAAAAAAATCATAAACTTGTCCAGATTCATCTTCAGAATCACACTTGCATGAAGTTGTTTCACCTTGAAGCTAAAACTTCATACTAATGTAGCATGAAGTTGTTTCATGTTGAACCTAAAACTTCATGCTAATATAGCATGAAGTTGTTTCACATTGAAGATAAAACTCCATGCTAATGCATGCTGAAATTATTTATCCTGCAGTCTACAGTTTTGTCATGAATTTTATCTGAAACTTCAGTCTAAACATGCTGAAATTATTTAGTTCATTTGTTAAAACTTCAGACTAAACATGCTGAAGTTATTTAGTTCATTTGCTAAAACTTTAGACTAAACATGATTAAGTTATTTAGTTCATTCGCTAAAACTTCAGACTAAACATACTTAAGTTACTTAGTTCATTTGCTAAAACTTCAGACTAAACATGCTTAAGTTATTTAGTTCATTTGCTAAAATTTCAGACTAAATATGCTTAAGTTATTTAGTTTATTTGCTAA
>AWOL01S0014488.1:298235-313756 GCA_000715115.1 Nicotiana otophora
AAAACTTCAGACTAAACATGCTTAAGTTTTTGTCTTGCAGTATGTAATTTTCTAAAGAGTTTTTGCTAATGCATGCTGAAGTTATTTAGTTCATTTGCTAAAATTTCATACCAAAACATGCTGAAGTTTTGTAATGCAGTCTACAGTTTTGTCCTGAGTTTTATCCGAAACTTCAGTCTAACACAAGCTGAAGTTTTTTAGTTTATTTGCTAAAACTTCAGCCTAAACATGCTTAAGTTTTTGTCCTGCAGTTTGTCAATAGTCTTTTCGAAACGCTTTTAACAAAAAAATGGGTACGGGTGCAAACGGAAAAACAAAACGGGTATAAGTTAAAAAAGGACGACCAAATAGGACGTCACATGCAATGTTTACCCCAAATAGTAGGTCAGCAGATCGAAATGGGCTTTGAAGAGCTGGGCCAGATAGTGACAGAGTCCAAATGACTCTAAACCGACATACCAGCCCAAACGTATATGTTGCAAGTTAATCCTTGCTCTAAAAGTTGAGACAAGATTCTGGGCTTCTGAAATGAGCCCACCACATACAATTTGAGCAAATCACATTCAAAATTGTAAACGAGCAGCTTAATTTATTACAAGAATATTAAATTAACAGCTATATATATCATATCATATTATACTAAAAGTAAAAAGTTCCTACCTTCAAAGTTGAATTATAATAATATCCTTTAAAAATCGGGTGACCATTTTATCCTTGAGCCAAAAATATGATCTTTCAATAAATGACAACTTTTATTTTTTTTTCTTTTCAGATGTGTTTGCCTTTCCATTTAAAATAGACTTTAAAGAATAATTATTGCTACAATTTAGAGTTCTCTGATCTTTCATATTCCTCGTTGCAACTCAAAACTGCTTCAATTAGCATTCCCTACTAATGGTTCTTAAAAACTGTCATTTATGAGAAAACCCAAAGGATGGAGAAAGTTTATTAAAAAAATGTCAACCTTCACGGCCATATCAATTGACATGTGTATTATTCTCCAACGCAATATTTTCAGATAATAGGTAAGTACTCATTTGAAAGGCTTCTAATATTTTCTCTACAATCATTACGAAGAAGAGGATAAAGGAAGTTGCTGCACAACATGGAAGATTTTCTGCATATGTGTGTACGGTCGAAATAGATTTCGGCTTTAGCACGACCGATCGAGTTCGAACGATGGTCTGTTGAAGTAAGACCCCGAAGGTGCAACAAACCAAATCTTGAATCCGATCAGGCCGACCCGTGCCAAGACCATTATCAAGCTCGAGTGAAAGTCGACACAGAATAAATATACCAGCCAACACTGGCCTCGACCTCGAAGCAACTCGGGGGCTCGGACCAAGATCGGACTCGAATCGAAATCTAGCTCAAACCAAAGTCGGCGTCTCCCAGCAAGATCGAGCTCACAGACAATCAACCTCGAAGCAATTCGAGGGCATGATCGGGCTCGAACTGAAATCGAGCTCAAACCAAAGCTGGCGTCTTCTAGCAAGATCGAGCTCACAGACAATCAACCTCGAAGCAATTCGAGGGCATGATCGGGCTCGAACTGAAATCGAGCTCAAACCAAAGCTGGCGTCTTCTAGCAAGATCGAGCTCACAGACAATCAACCTCGAAGCAATTCGAGGGCATGATCGGGCTCGAACTGAAATCGAGCTCAAACCAAAGCTGGCGTCTTCTAGCAAGATCGAGCTCACAGACAAGAACTGTTACAATCCCACTAGAAAGAATCTTGGCATAAATCACGAAAAAGCTGGCTCATCATGGGTCTCCCACTGAAGGTTATTTTATTATGCTTGGAGTCAATTCCCTCCACTATAAAAGGGGCTTGGCTACCATCTCTTAGGGGTAGGTTTTTTTCCAAAGTCATACATTGTAATACAAAGCAACATATTTCTAGAGAGTAAAGCATCTCTTTTTCAGTTTTCTTAGATTGATTCCATCTTGTGAATTTCTAATATTCATTTGTTATGGATAATCTTGTCTGTCTTGTATTTTCTCCAATCTAAATTTATATTGATATTTATTATTATATTTTTCGTATTAAATTATACCACATATCCTTGGAACTACGTATAAATTCAACTATATCCATTTTTTCAGGTAAACAGTTTGGCGCCCACCGTGGGGCCGAGGATAACAGTGGTTATTTGATACAAATCTGAAAACACACTACAAACAACCATCAAATGGCTTCACCAATCGATAACGAAGCCGGCCTTCAAGATGAAACTAATAACTTGGCACCCGTGGCCAGAAGGCCAATTGACAATGGCACCGAGGTTCGAGCCGAAATACCATTGGATATCAACTCACAAATAGCTTTGGAGGCAAATCAACGTTCCGAACAGGAAAGAAGCATTCGGGGCGGAGCTCGATCCGTAGCCCGAGACACACAAAATGCAGGGGAAATCGGGACCAGCCTGCGTATGATCTTCGAGATGCTACAAGCCCAACAAGTAGCGATAGCTCAACTACAGAGCCAAACTCGCGCACAACATGGGCCGGAGTCCGATCCACTTCGAGAAGCTACCCCCAGAACAAAACCCGCCGTAGCAAAATCTAATGAGCAAGAATCGGGGACTACCCCCGAAATTACCAAATTGCTCGAGGAACTTACAAAACGAGTCGAAGCCAACGACAAGAGGGTGAAAACTTATAATGCCAGGATCGATCAAATCCCGGGGGCCCCACCAATGATAAAGGGTCTTGATTCAAAAAAAATCATACAAAAGCCTTTTCCGTTAAATGCAGCACCGAAGCCAATTCCCAAAAAAAGTCGTATGCCCGAAATTCCCAAATATAATGGTACGACCGATCCCAACGAACATGTCACCTCTTACACGTGTTCCATAAAAGGCAACGATTTGGAGGACGATGAGATCGAATCTGTGCTATTAAAAAAATTCGGGGAGACCTTCTCGAAAGGAGCAATGATCTGGTACCACAATTTACCACTGAATTCCATCGACTCTTTTGCCATGTTAGCAGATTCTTTCGTAAAGGCACATGCTGGTGCCATAAAGGTTGCAACAAGAAAATCAGACCTCTTCAAAGTAAAACAAAAGGGGAATGAAATGCTGAGGGAATTCGTATCCAGATTTCAAATGGAACGTATGGAATTACCGCCGGTCACAGACGATTGGGCCATCCAAGCTTTCACCCAAGGGTTGAACCAGCTATGTTCTACAGCATCACATCGGCTGAAACAAAATCTGATCGAGTATCCAGCAATAACCTGGGCAAACGTACACAACCGATATCAATCGAAGATTAGGGTCGAGGATGATCAGTTGGGGGCTCCATACGGACTCGTTCATCGGAACAGAACAGTTATTAAAAATCAAAGGGAGATCGACAGGGATCAAAGGTCGAACCAAGATCGATATCGGTCGTACGTCACAGATCGGATAAATAATGGTTCAACACGCAATACAGTTCGAAACAATGGAAGGATTGACCGGGGACAAAATTCCCGGGGACTGATGAGTAAACGAGACTTTGATAAACGTGCCGATCCTGTAGAAGCCCCTCGACTATCGAAATACAACTTCAACATCGGTGCATCTGCTATCGTGTCAGCCATCGGACGCATCGAAGACACTAAATGGCCTCGACCTATGCAGACCGATCCTACCCGAAGGAATCCCAATCAAATGTGCGAATATCATGGCACCCATGGTCACAGGACCGAAGATTGCAGACAATTAAGAGAGGAAGTAGCCCGCTTATTTAACAATGGGCACCTTCGGGAATTTTTGAGTGATAGGGCGAAGAATCATTTCAAGAGCAAGGACTTCGACAAGCAAAACGAGCTAGAAGAACCACAACACGTCATTCACATGATCATCGGCGGTGCCGATACCCTGCAGGGACCAGTGCTTAAACGCGCTAGAACATCTATTGTCAAGGAAAAATGATCTCGAACTCAAGAATACATACCCACAGGGACCTTGTCTTTCAATGATGAAGATACAGAAGGAATCACCCAACCCCATAATGATGCACTGGTAATATCCGTACTCGTGAATAAAATTAAAATTAAGCGTGTGCTAATTGATCTAGGTAGCTCAGCCAATATCATCATATCGAGGGTCATAGAATAGCTCGGCTTACAGAACCAGGTCGTACCTGCAACCCTGGTTCTGAACGGATTCAATATGGCATGTGAAACCATAAAAGGCGAGATAATCCTACCGATAAGCATGGCCGGAACCATTCAGGAAACAAAATTTCATGTGATCGAAGGCGATATGAGATATAACGCCCTTTTCGGAAGGCCATGGATCCATAGCATGAGAGTCGTACCTTCGACCCTACACCACGTCCTCAAATTCCCAACATCGAGAGGTGTTAAAATAGTGTACGGAGAACAGCCAGCCGCAAAGGAGATGTTCGCCGTCAAGGAAACCAAATCAATATCTTCGTCCTCACCGATAAAAGGAACAGGTTCAAAAAGAGATACAATCGAAGAACAGAACGCCAAATAGCAATCACAGACATCAGCTTCGGCCCAGCTAGATAAGCAGAACATCGAAGAAGATGATGATCGATGGACCCCTCGATCGTTCGTGACCCCCGATGATTCCGATGCCACCAAATCAACTATTAAGGAACTAGAGCAAATCATACTAATCGAACACTGGCCCGAACGAAAGGTATACCTGGGAACGGGTTTAAGCCCCGAACTCAGGAAGAAACTCATTCAATTTCTTATCAATAACATCGACTGTTTTGCCTGGTCCTATTTAGATATAACAGGGATACCACCGGACATAACGACGCATTGACTAAGCTTGGACCCTAAGTTCAGACCGGTAAAACAAAAGAGAAGACCCCAATCGGAGGTAAAGCACGCGTTCATAAAGGATGAGGTAACCAAACTTCTCCAAATAGGGTCCATTCGAGAAGTGAAATACCCTAAATGGTTAGCCAATGTAGTTATAGTACCTAAAAAAGGGAACAAACTTAGAATGTGTGTGGATTATAAGGATTTAAACAAAGCATGCCCGAAAGATTCCTTCCCATTACCCAACATCGATCGCATGATCGATGCCACGGCCGGCCACGAGATCCTCACCTTTCTCGATGCCTATTCTGGTTATAATCAAATTAAAATGAACCCGGAGGACCAGGAAAAAACTGCATTTGTGACCGGATATGGAACATATTGTTACAATGTAATGCCCTTCGGGCTAAAAAATGCAGGAGCTACTTATCAACGTTTAGTAAATAAAATGTTCGAACAATAAATAGGTAAATCAATGGAAGTATATATTGATGACATGTTAGTTAAATCCCTGCGCGCAGAGGATCATTTGACCCATTTGCAGGAAACGTTCGAGATTTTAAGAAAATACAACATGAAACTCAACCCCAAAAAATGTGCATTCGGGGTCGGTTCGGGCAAGTTCCTCGGCTTCATGGTATCAAACCGAGGAATCGAGATAAACCCCGAGAAAATCAAGGCCATCGAAGACATCACCATCGTGGACAGCGTGAAAGCCGTACAAAGGCTGACCGGACGGATTGCAGCCTTAGGCCAATTCATTTCGAGATCATCAGATCGAAGTTACAAATTTTTCTCTCTACTCAAAAAGAAGAATGATTTCGCTTGGACCCTGGAATGCCAACAAGAATTAGAGGAACTAAAGCAGTATCTATCAAGCCCACCACTGCTCCACACTCCCAAAACAGACAAAAAACTCTGTTTGTACTTGGCAGTATCAGAAGTCACTGTAAGCGGTGTCCTAGTTCGAGAAGAGCATGGTACGTAATTCCCCATTTATTATACTAGTTGAACCCTAGGAAATGCGGAAACTAGATATCCGCTTCTAGAAAAATTGGCACTTGCACTAATAAGCGCCTCAAGGAAGCTAAGGCCGTACTTTCAGTGTCATCCCATACGTGTGTTAACCACTTACCCACTTGGTAATATTTTGCACAAACCCGAACTATCAGGCCGATTAGCCAAATGGGCCGTCGAACTCAGTGGGTACGATATCGAATATCAACTCCGTACGGCCATCAAGTCTCAAATTTTAGCGGACTTTGTGGCCGATTTCACGCCAACCCTCATACCCGAAGTCAAAAAAGAACTTCTGCTGACATCGGGTAAGTCATCGGGGGTATGGATCCTTTTTACGGATGGGGCTTCGAACATAAAAGAGTTCAGGTTGGGCATAGTTTTGAAACCGCCCTCGGGTAATACTATTAGGCAATCTATTAAAACTATTAGGCTCACTAACAACGAGGCCGAGTATGAAGCCATGATTGCAGGTCTCGAACTAGCAAGAGACTTGGGAGCAGAAGTCATTGAAGCCAATTGCGACTCCTTGCTGGTAGTGAGTCAAGTAAACGGAACTTTCGAAGTTCGAGAAGGTAGGATGCAAAGGTATTTAGATAAACTGCTGGTCACTTTGCACCATTTCAAACAATGGACTTTAAGGCATGTACCGCGGGAACTGAATAATGAGGCCGATGCGCTTTCAAATCTGGGATCATCAATCGAGGTAGATAACTCAGGATCAGGGAATGTTGTTCAGCTTTCGAGATCGGTAATCGAAGAAGGTCACGCCAAAATAAATTCTACAAGTCTAACCTGGGATTGGAGAAACAGATATATTAAATACTTGAAAAGCGGAAAACTCCCACCAGATCCTAAAGATTCCAAAGCACTACGGACCAAGGCAGCTTGATTCACATTGGCCTCGAATGGAACGTTGTACCGAAGAACATTCGATAGACCGTTGGCAATATGCTTAGGCCCAGGAGATACCGATTATATCCTATGAGAAGTGCACGAAGGTAATTGTAGGAATCACTCTGGAGCCGATACATTAGTTCAAAAAATAATCAGAGCAGGGTATTATTGGATCGATATGGGCAAGGATGCGAAGGAATTTGTTCGTAAATGTGACAAATGTCAAAGGTTTGCGCCGATGATCCACCAACCCGGAGAGCAACTCCACTCAGTCCTGTCCCCATGGCCGTTCATGAAGTGGGGGATGGATATCGTCGGTCCTCTGCCATCAACCCCAGGTAAAGCTAAATTCATTTTATTTATGATTGACTATTTTTCTAAATGGGTTGAAGCGCAGGCGTTCGAGAAAATAAGAGAGAAAGAAGTGATAGACTTTATTCGGGGATGATATATGCCGATTCGGGATACCCGCAGAAATAGTGTGTGACAACGGAAAACAATTCGTTGGCAGCAAAGTAACAAGATTCCTCGAAGACCATAAGATAAGGAGGATATTATCAATGCCGTACCAACCCAGTGGAAACAGACAGGCCGAGTCGATAAACAAAACTGTCATTCAAAACTTAAAGAAGAGGTTAAATGACGCTAAAGGGAACTGGAGAGAAATCCTGCCCGAAGTCCTTTGGGCATATCGGACGACGTCAAAATCCAGCACGGGGGCGACCCCATTCTCCTTAGTATATGGATCTGAAGCATTGATACCAGTCAAAGTTGGTGAACCAAGTGCCATATTCCGATTCGCAACAGAAGAATCAAACAACGAGGCTATGAATGCTAGCCTCGAACTATCGGATGAAAGATGTGAAGATGCTCTCGTCCAGTCGGCTGTCCAAAAGCAACGAATCGAAATATATTATAATCGAAGAAGAAAGCTCCGCCATTTCAAACTCGGGGACTTAGTGTTAAGAAAAGTCACCCTCAACACCCAAAATCCGAACGAAGGAAAATTAGGACCGAATTGGGAAGGGCCGTATCAGGTGCTCGAAAACATTAGAAAAGGGTCGTACAATCTCGGCATTATAAACGGCAAACAACTACCAAATAGCTGGAATATATCACACTTAAAAGGGTACTACTGCTAAGGTACGACCTTTTCCATATGCATTCATATTTCAAAACTGACCCCTGTAGAAGCCTGAACAAAGGCTAAGATGGATCTCCCGCTCGAAAACACACGTTGCACTCTTTTTCCCTTGGACCAGTTTTATCCCAAATGGGCTTTTCGGCAAGGTTTTTAATGAGGCAACCATCGATCGTGTAGCATTCACAACAATATCCGGTCCCTCAATAAGAATCATGTCACAACGACAAGGGTTCCAATAGGGAAAATTGTAAGAGCTAAATGGTCAAAGCGAACCATGATCATATAGATTGGTCCGGACCCAGACGTGTAAAAACATACAAGAAAAAGTTGTTTTCTTCGTCGGCATCTTTTATATCCAAGGACATTTCCTCTATTTTTTCAGAGTTATTATACAATCAGAAGTAAGATAAACTCGGACAAGCCGACGGGCTACTTTTATTTCGAGTTCGAGCAAACACTCACTCGACCATTACGCCCACGGGCTATACTTCGAGTTCGAATCATTCACTCGACTACTTAGCCTACGAGCTACTTTTATTTCGAGTTCGAGCAAACACTCACTCGACCATTACGCCCACGGGCTATACTTCGAGTTCGAATCATTCACTCGACTACTAAGCCTACGGGTTACTTTTATTTCGAGTTCGAGCAAACACTCACTCGACCATTACGCCCACGGGCTATACTTCGAGTTCGAATCATTCACTCGACTACTAAGCCTACGGGCTACTTTTATTTTGAGTTCGAGCAAAAACTCACTCGACCATTACGCCACGGGCTATACTTCGAGTTCGAATCATTCACTCGACTACTAAGCCTACGGGTTACTTTTATTTCGAGTTCGAGCAAACACTCACTCGACCATTACGCCCACGGGATATACTTCGAGTTCAAATCATTCACTCGACTACTAAGCCTACGGGCTACTTTTATTTTGAGTTCGAGCAAAAACTCACTCGACCATTACGCCCACAGGCTATACTTCGAGTTCGAATCATTCACTCGACTACTAAGCCTACGGGCTACTTTTATTTTGCGTTTGAGCAAACACTCACTCGATCATTACGCCCACGGGCTATACTTCAAGTTCGAATCATTCACTCGACTACTATGCCTACAGGCTACTTTTATTTCGAGTTCGAGCAAACACTCACTCGACCATTACGCCCACGGGCTACACTTCGAGTTTGAATCATTCACTCGACTATTAAGCCTACGGGTTACTTTTATTTCGAGTTCGAGCAAACACTCACTCGACTATTACGCCCACGGGCTATACTTCGAGTTCGAACAAGAACTCACTCGACCATTGCACCTATGGGCTATTTCTTCAAGATCGAAACATCAACTAAAAATGCATCTACAAACTTTTCAATGATTACAAATGCATCTGCAAACTATATACAAACTATCTTCCTAGGTGATTACAATGCGAAAACTAAACTTTCCGTTCAGGAGCGGTCAATTCTTTGTCAGGCTCGACCCCGTTTTCGGACCCACTCTCGTCCCCATCATCGTCTTCATCATCATCATCGCTATCGAAAACCAGAGCTTTGGCATCGGCTTGAAGTTCTTTGGCTCTTTTTATCTCATCAGCGAGATCAAAACCACGAGCATGGATCTCCTCCAGAGTTTCTCTTCGAGATCGGCGCTTAGCAAGATCGGCGACCCGATGTGCTCGAGTATCGGCGTATTCGGCTGCCTCTCTTGCCTGGACTTGAGCAGCTTCAGCATCAGCCCGATAGACAGCCACGAGCGCATCCGCATCGGCCTTTGCCCTTTCGGCATCATATTCGGCCTTGGCAAGTACATAGGCCAACCGAGCCTCAAGCTCCTTAATTCTTCTCGTCTGAATCAGGCCTTTTTCCTTCAGTTTCTGAAGTTGGGCTTCGGACGATGATAACTGGGCACGAGCAGTCTCCTTTTCTACAAAAAATCGGTCCATACCTTCTTTCCACCGCAAAGACTCCGTTCTTATTACATCAACCTCCTCGTGAAGCTTCCTGATCATCTCATTTTTTTGCTGCAGCTGTGAGACCGAAATATTAGCTATCATTCCAGTATCAAGCCCATGGGCTCTCAAAATCATCATTACATGCTCAGACAAATCGGTTTGATCTCGGTAAGCCCTGGCCAGCTCAGCTCGGAGGTCTTTTATCTCCTCTTCTCTCTGCCCTAAGGAAAGTCTAAGGGAATTCCTCTCGTCAGTAACCCGTTGTAGATCAGCTCCATATCAATGAAGCTCATTTTGGGATCGAGAACATTACTCTCGATAAACTGCCGCTGCCTACAAATAAATGAGAAACGAAGTTAACAAAAGATGAGCATAAAGATGCACCAATAAATATAGTATCAAAAGCTTGCCTGACTTAGAGCTTGCCGCAATCCGAGAAAGAGATCCGGTTCGTCACCAGCCCCAGTAACATCGTCAATGCTGGTAAAAAGGTCACGAAAGGGATCTTCTTCATCATAAGGCCGGTCTAGATTGAGAGCTCCCAAAGCTTGAGCTTCTCGAATCACCCCTGCAGAAAAAGTAGGAAATGTAGGCAAATCCTCGGCTGATGCAACAAATAAATCGCCTGGAGCATTTTTCTCAGTTCGAAGTGGTTCGAGGTCCCCTTCGGTCATATTCCCTGCTCGTTGACTCCGATAAGATGCGCCATCAATATTTGATAGTTCGGTAACTCTGCCCGAATCTTTCTCCGATATGTCCTCAGTTCGAAGCGGGACCTCATGAGGCATCATCAATCTAGCCACCATTGAGGTCTCGGTGTTTCTTCTCACTCGGACCGCCAACCTGGATTCATTGATTTCTTCTTCTTCTTCTTCATACCTTAGGCGCAGAACGGATTCCATGGTCAAAGGAATAACATTCTTCTTCGGCTTACGAGCCGTCCTCTTCTTCGATTTTGGATCTTTGGGGATGGAGACTCTTTTCCTCTTGTGCTCCTTCACCGGCCTCGGGAGAGAAGCCGAAATTTGCTCCTCATTAGACAAAGGCCTCAAGGCCGCATCCTTTCCCAAACCTGCAAATGGGAAACATTAGTAAAATATTTTGAAATCCATATCGTTCGAGACATCAAAAAGTACAAGAAATGAGCTTACCGGGATTTTTTGCCTCCCACCGACCCCTAGACAAATCACGCCACGAGCGTTCGACATATGTGGAGGTTGAAACGAGGGCTCGTACCTAGCTCTTTAGGTCAGGAACTGCTCCGGGCATCCAGGGAATCGCTACATCACGAAAAGAGGAAAGTCAATGAGAATAATTAGAAGAACAATACTTAAGTAAAAGCGAGGATACACTTACGTTTCATATTCCACCCCTCGGGAAAGGGCATCTTCTTAGTCGGAATCAGGTCTTAAGTCCTTACTTGAACGAACCTACCCATCCAGCCTCGGTCCCTATCCTCGTCAATACTCGAGAACCGAGCCTAGGTATCCCAACGCTGAAGATTTATTAAACCTCCTCGAAAAAGTCGAGGGTGATACAATCGAATAAGATGGTCGAGGGTGAATGGCATCCCCTCGATTTTGCTCACAAAATACTGGATCAGGATAACGATCCACCACAGAGAAGGATGGACCTAGCCTAGGGTTACCTGGTATTGATGACAGAAATCAATAATGACGGGATCAAGGGGACCCAAAGTAAAAGGATAGGTATAGACGCTCAGAAACCCTTCCACGCAAGAAGTTATATCTTCATCAAAAGCAGGAATTATTATTTCTTTTTTATCCTAATTGCAATCCTTCTTTAGTTGTTCGAGGTATTTCTCGGTTATCGAACACATATACCTCGATATCGATTTGCACCGGCCAGGGACCGACAAACCCTTGTCGACCTTAAAATCCGAAGAAAGAACACACGCCCCAGGAACACACTCCTCGGATCGTGGTTCTGCCAATGTCTCATCGACGACACGCTGCGAAGATGAAGCTTTCTCTTTCTGAGGATATTGGATGGCCTGTGATGTTTTCACCATTTTCGGACTCAAAGGTGGGTAATAGCGGAAAGAGATAAAGATGTTGCAGAAATAAAAAAGGGCTTTTTAGAAAGGAATCACAGACCTACTGACAAATTAAAAGGCACGGAGAAGAACTTGGGAACTTGGGAAGACAGAAGAAGTAAAATGGTAAAAGATAAAATAAAGTGATATTTATAAATTCAAAACGATGGCGGTTCAAATACCACTTGACACGCATTAAATGCTTTGAAAGACTAAACCGACAAGACAATTACCAGACGCGTCATGGCCAAACCCGATAGAAGCTTTTAGTTGCAATCCGATTGAGCTATTGAAAAATCATATCATTTCTCGCCGCATCCTTTCCGAGAAATGAGGGGACTATCTGTGTACGGTCGAAATAGATTTCGGCTTTAGCACGACCGATCGAGTTCGAACGATGGCCTGTTGAAGTAAGACCCCGAAGGTACAACAAACCAAATCTTGAATCTGATTAGGCTGACCCGTGCCAAGACCATTATCAAGCTCGAGTGGAAGTCGACACAGAATAGATATACCAGCCAGCACTGGCCTCGACCTCGAAGCAACTCGGGGGCTCGGACCAAGATTGGACTTGAACCGAAATCGAGCTCAAACCAAAGTCGACGTCTCCCAGCAAGATCGAGCTCACAGACAATCAACCTCGAAGCAATTCGAGGGCATGATCGGGCTCGAACCAAAATCGAGCTTAAACCAAAGCCGGCGTCTTCCAGCAAGATCGAGCTCACAGACAAGAACTGTTGTAATCCCACTAGAAAGAATCTTTGCACAAATTACGGAAAAGCTGGCTCATCATGGGTCTCCCACTGAAGGTTATTTTATTATGCCTGGAGCCAATTCCCTCCACTATAAAAGGGGCTTGGCTACCATCTCTTAGGGGCAGGTTCTTTCCCAAAGTCATACATTGTAATACAAAGCAACATATTTCTAGAGAGTAAAGCATCTCTTTTTCAGTTTTCTTAGATTGATTCCATCTTGTGAATTTCTAAGATTCATTTGTTCTGGAAAATCTTGTCTGTCTTGTATTTTCTCCAATCTAAATTCACATTGATATTTATCATTACATTTTTCGTATTAAATTATACCACATATCCTTGGAACTACGTATAAATTCAACTATATCCATTTTTTCGGGTAAACAATATGATTGCTTTGACATTTGTGTAATGTTAGAATTACTCAATGTACTCATCTTCCTAAACAAATTTTTTGCATAATGATAGTTGAGATTGTTTCTTGTATTCATTGCTCTTTGTTCCTTTTTATTTGGCTATTTTCAATTCACTTACCTCAATTTTGTTTCATTTGTCAATATAGGATAATTCTGGAACGATGATTGTGTATGTATTGTTCAAGTATTCTTCATAGCTACACCCATTTTGTAAGACAATATGTCATGATAGATAATACAATTCTTCTTTTTTTCTTATTTGTTGTAGTGTCGTTATTATTTGCTTGTTTGATTTTGATTTTGGTGGTTTTGTAATATACCGATTTTATAAGTTTAATTTTCTTAATTATTCAACTTTGATTGTTTGTTTCTTTCATCTTCAATGGTTATAATATTTTTACAATATAGTTTTTTTTTTACATTCTTCATTATACTCTATAAAGGTGCACAACAAAGTGTCTATGGTGGCAAACTTGAGCACACACGTAACATCCGTGGTTCCTACTTTTGTGTTGTTATATATATTTTTCATAAATTTTATCATATTCTATATTTTCTTTAGTATAAATTTTACTTGGAAACTTATGAGCTCATATTTAAATTCCCATTGAAAAAATAATTTGTATGAATCATTCTTTAATCTATATAACTGTTAAATTTTTTCGTGAAGTATGACTAATTAAAACATCAAACTTTTAACATTTGACATGCGATTGACGTATTAAAATTATTGATACAACTATATTTATGCAATTCAACTAATATTCTTCTGTCAAATTTAGAGATGAAAGGGCTCATAATTTTGAATCAGACAAAGGGTACATGTATGTGCAATTATGATTTATATATATGAATCAAATTTATTGATTTATATAATTATTATTTATCTCTATCACAATTAATTACTATTTCTATGTAGGTGTACACCATAAAATTGACACTGATTTTCTAGCCATCCTAAGGAAAACATATGTTGATCGAATTTCTCTACAACTTCTACAAAATCCTACTTTCATTCGATAATAACTCCTTCACATGTACGCGATTATTAAAAAAGGAGGCCACAGTTTCTTAAAGATAAGGCACAAACTTTAACATGTAAAACACTTGCAACCATACTTGACGTTGCTCATATTTATGTATAAAATAAAGTATGTGTTATTGAAGTATAATAGGCTCAGCATTCATTACTTTTGAGCTTACATTTTTCCTCTTCCAAATTTGCGTAACTCATCGCACGCTTATTCTAAAAATATCTATATTGCTTTAAAATATTTATGCTAATTAGCATGGGATAGACGTGCAACGCATGTGTAACACCTCGGAAAATTTCAAAGTACTTAAGTGGTAAGCCCGATAAATTTTGCAAAGAAAATAATGTTTCATGGTGTCGGACTAGGTTTGCGTGTTTGAGGATTGTAGAAATTCTTCGCGGCGAGCGGACTTTTTGGGTTGAACAATGCACTGAAAAGTAAAGAAAGTTTTTTGGCGGAAAAGTGCATTTCTGCGGTCCATTATGCGACCTCAGAATCACTCTGCGGACCGCATAATGGCTGCAGAGTGAGGCAGTTAATTGGGCCAATTGGAAGCAATTATGCGGTCGACTATGCGACCGCATAACAGTTATGCGGTGCATTATGCGATCGCATAACAGTTATGCGGACCACATAGTGACCGCATACACAGACAGTTCTTTTGGCTATTTTGTAATCAACTATGCGGTCCGCATATCGGTTATGCGATCGCATACCTTGTTCCGGAGCTCCATTTTTAAATTTTTAAAACCCGACCCTATTTCATTAAATACACTCTTTGGGTCATTTTTGAGCTATTATCTGACATTTTAGAGTGAGAGAGGGTGCCTTAGAGTGAGAAGGTGTTCTCCAATATTTGTTCTTCAATTCTTGCTCAAGTTTTGGAAGATTAAGAAGGCAAGTTCACTAGGTCTTCATCCTAGAGGTAAGATTCTACACCCTAAACCCTAATTTCGAAATCATCTGAACATGGGTAATTAGCAAGTTAATGTTTGGGCATGAAAGTTGATTATTTTACATGCATGTGATATCAAGGGGTGTAGGAAAATTATTGAACTAAGCATGGTGAAGATTGGGTTGTGGGATGATAAAATCCTTTATAAAAGGGACCTTGAAACCTTATGCACACCTTGTATTTGATGAAATGCTCAAATGAGCTAGAAACGTGATCATCTTCCTAATTATGGTTCAATTTATTATATTTCTAAAATATATTGAAGTTGCTAAGAATTCCGGAATGTTTTAGAGTTTAAGGAAGCTCAATTGAGGTATGTTGGCTAAACTCTTCTTTAAGAGTTGGAATTCTCTTTATCCTTGTAATTACCGAGATGTTGATTATAAATCGAGTATTCTGATAAGTTTTGTGATGAAGATATATGTTCAATTCGTATTTCAAATGCTCTTATCATATTGCATTATAAATTGAGGATGTGTCTCAAACTATGGATTACGTATCCA
>AWOL01S0014488.1:322837-362477 GCA_000715115.1 Nicotiana otophora
TTGAGACTATTGAGGTAAATGAAGAATTGACTTATGAAGAGATTCCAGTTTCTATTATTGATCGGCAAGTCCGAAAATTGAGAAACAAAGAAATTGCACCCGTGAAAGTGCTATTGCGAAACCAACAGGTTGAAGAGGCTACTTGGGAGGCCGAAGAAGAAATGAAGAAAAAGTATCCTTATTTATTTGAATAACCATATAATTATGAGTTGTGCCTTATGAAAATGCTAAGGGATATTCCTATGAAATATGTATGACTTGTACATTTGGTGTTAAGGGTGTTCCGTTCTGGTAATATAATTGCTTGTGACGCCACAATTGGTGTTGTTTTGTATTATGTTACGTTGTTGGATTATGTATATGCTGTTAGGATATGTTTCTGGGGCTCTCTGACAGGTGGATAGGCCTAATTACAAGGGAAACTCTGGTGAAATTTTTGGAAATTTAGGGAGTTAGCCAAATTTGAGGCTGCTAATTTGTGGTATAAAACAAACTAAGTTGCATAAGATGCTAATGACGGATTTTTTCCCTCATTCGAGGACGAATGATCCTAAGCGGGGGAGAATGTAACACTCCGAAAAATTTCAAAGTATTTAAGTGGTAAGCCCGGTAACTTTTGCAAAGAAAATAATATTTCATGGTGTCGGACTAGGTTTACGCGGCTCGGACATTTTGGGTTGAACAATGCACCGAAAAGTAAAAAAAGGTTTTTGGCGGAAAAGTGCATCTCTGCGGACTGCATAATGGCCGCAGAGTGAGGTAGTTAATTGGGCCAAGTGGAAGTAATTATGCGGTCGACTATGCGACCGCATAACAGTTATGCGGTGCATTATGCAACCGCATTACGGTTATGCGGATAGCATAGTGACCGCATACACAGACAGTTCTTTTGGCTATTTTGTAACCAACTATGCGACCGATATGCGGTCCGCATATCGGTTATACGATCGCATACCTTGTTCCGGAGCTCCATTTTTGGATTTTTAAAACTCGACCCTATTTTGTTAAATACACTCTTTGGGTCATTTTTGAGCTATTATCTGACATTTTAGAGTAAGAGAGGGTGCCCTAGAGTGAGAAGGTGTTCTCCAATATTTGTTCTTCAATTCTTGCTCAAGTTTTGGAAGATTAAGAAGGCAAGCTCACTAGGTCTTCATCCTAGAGGCAAGATTCTACATTGTAAACCCTAATTTCGAAATCATCTGAACATGGGTAATTAGCAAGATAATGTTTGGGCACGAAAGTTGATTATTTTACATGCATGTGATATCAATAAGTGTAGGAAGATTGTTGAACTAAGCATGGTAAAGACTGGGTTGACGGATGATGAAATCCTCCATAAAAGGGACCTTGAAACCTTATGCACGCCTTGTGTTTGATAAAATGCTCAAATGAGCTAGAAACNATTGTGGAAGTCAAAGAGAAGTAATATAACGATCCATTGTTGGTGAAATTGAAGGAGGGGATTCATAAACATAAGACCATGGCCTTTTCTCTTAGCATGAATGATGGTACACTAAGGTNAAATGTTATAGAGTTTAAGGAAGCTCAGTTGAAGTATGTTGGCTAAACTCTTCTTTAAGAGTTGGAATTCTCATTATCCTTGTAAGTAACGAGATGTTTATTATAAATCGAGTATTCCGATAAATTTTTTGATGAAGATATATGTTCAATTTGTATTTCAAATGCTCTTATCATATTGCATTATAAATTGAGGATGTGTCCCAAAGTATGGATTACGTATCCACATGTTATAATTTCTAGTTGTGATTTACGTGAAAATTATAATGCCAAGTTGTGTAGAGATTGTGATTGTGATACACCTCCACCCGTATACATTGGGGTGAGGCGGCATGACCACATTGTGTGGGGATTATGGTATAGAGATTGTGATTGTGATACACCTCCACCCGTATACATTGGGGTGAGGCGGCATGACCACATTGTGTGGGGATTATGGTATAGAGATTGTGATTGTGACACACATCTACCCGCATATATATTGGGGTGAGGCGGCATGACCGCTTTGTGTAGGGATTATGATATTGTGGAACTGCACCTCCACCCGCTTACATTGGGGTGAGGCAGCACGACCGCTTTATGTATGATTTTGGTATTGTTGTGGCACCACCACCTGCATACATTGGGGTGAGGCGGCATAGCCGCTTTGTGTTAGTATTGATATCGTTGATATATTTCCACCCGCATACATTAGGGTGAGGCGGCAGGGCCGCTTGATTAAAGTTTTGGTATTGTACGTACACCTCAACCTCCATACATTGGGTTAGGCGGTGGGACCGCTTTATGTGAAGATGGTTATAGAGGACCTCATTTTAAATCCTATAAATATTGTTGATAGCTTTTAATAAGCTTGCTATGATTGAGACAGTTATCTATATTATTCTATTGCCGTACTGGTTCATCATAATTATCTTGTATTTCTAAATTCTTAAATTGGTGTTTAGTTTTCATACTAGTACTATTCGACGGTACTAACGTCCCTTTTTTCGGGGGCGCTGCATCTTTAAATGGATGCAGGTGGTTCCACAGCAGGAGACATTGATCAGTAATAGCAGTACACCTTCTTCCCAGCTGACTTGGTGAGCCCCACTTCATCCCAAGGTCATGTATCGTTTGAGCTTTATGTATTATGGTTAAGGTATAGCCGGGGCCTTGTTGCCGGCATTATCATTGTACTCTTCTTTATCTACAGAGGCTCTGTATATATAGTGTGGGTTGTGTATTGGTACTGGAAAAGACAAACTATGCTATGTTGTGGTTGTATTACTTGTCCATTTGAGACTTTAAAAATGGTGCAACTTATGGTAAGAAATTAGTAACTGCAGACACGACCACTTTATTGTTTAATTATGGAAAACATATATTCTCTTTATTCATGAATGAGTTTGGGTAGAAGAAATCTAATAGGCTTGCTCGGTCGGGTTCACTCGGTTGAGCGCCGGTCGCGCTCCACGATTTTGGGGCGTGACAGCACGTGTCCAAGAACTAGTATGAATAAAAAGGACAACCGTTCATTTGGTTTCATTAATATTAATCTAATTCTATGCCTCCTAGTTGTTCTTATTATGAAAAGCAAAGCTGGGCCATCCAATTGTTACCTCTTCTAAATAAACTCTTAATTCACAAGGGAATAACCACTAGGCCATCCTCGTAAATCTGATTGCCATTGACGTAAAAACGAATAGACAAATTGAGCATAATTGATTTAATTTGTTAATATTACTTTGAAAATGGATCATCAATATCATAAACTAGATGATTAGTAACAGGAATTGCTAATCTATTCATTGACAATTAATCAACTCAAATGTTGAATTACAACCATTGATAGTTTAAACTTGATCAGAGAAGGGAATTTAAGCTTAAACTAAAAACTACATGTGATAAATCTAAGGATTCGAACATATTTGGAACATAATAGTTTTAGAGCTTAGCAGGGAAAGCAAATCAAAACAAATCAACAGTTACACACAATAAATCTATGAAATTGAATAGGATCAACACATAAACGAGTAAAACTTTTATTCAGGAGTCAAAACAGAGTGATATAGATAGTCGAACATACCAAGACAACAATCAAAGACCAAATAAATGTCTAAATAGAAGAAAACAATGAAAATCAGCTATAAGTTGTCAGCAAAACAGTAAAATAATAGCAAATCGACCTCAACTTCCCGTCCAAACAATAGTTGAGAGTCCCAAAAAGTGTCAAAGCGACACAGCAGAAATCAGAAAGCCTTTTAAAAATCCCTCTGCTTTTTTTTGTTTTGGTTCTGATTTTTGAGATTGTTGTTTTTGCAGATCTAGAATTTGAATTTCCAAATTCCAGGTTGCTTGCTATGAATCTAAATGCGTGTGAGAGAGAGGAGTAAAGTCTATGAGTGAATGTGTCAGGAATGTGTGAGGGAGTGTACTATTATATAGAAGATTCTCGTAGCTATTTTCTGTTATTTTCCTTTTCTTTTACTCCTTCAGTTTTCTTTTATTTACCTCCTCACCCCCGACCTCTTTTTTTCTTTATTGCTAAAAAATCCTTTTCTACACTCTTCTAGAAGCATCCCAGGTTGTTATCAATAATATTCCCTAAATCCAGTTCCCCAATTACTATAACGACCCGACCGGTCGTTTTGAGAATTAGCATCACGTTGGGTGGCTTAAGGTCTCAAGTAGTTTCGTGTTATGTATTATGACTTGCATGTGTGGTCGAGTTCAATTTTTGGATGTAGACGACTACGAAATGGTGTTTTGATAATTCCAATAGCATTGTATGGTTATTTGGGTTTAGGCATATGCCCGTATTTAGATTTGGAGGTCCGTAGGTTGATGTGATGTATTTTGGCGAAAATTAGAAAGTTGAAGGTTTGGAAGGTTGAGAGGTTTGACCGGAAGTTGACTTTGTGGATATCGGGATCGGATTGTGATTCCGAGAGTTGGAATAGCTCCGTTATGTCATTTGGGACATGCATGAAAAATTTGATGTCATTCCGGGTTGATTGGATATGATCCGATTTGTAGAAGTTGAAAGTTCATAAAGTTTGATTTGAGGTGTGATTCATAGTTTTGTCGTTGTTTGATGTGATTTGCGGCCTCGAGTAGGTCTGCGTTATGCTATGGAACTTGTTGGTATGGGGCCCCAGATGCATTTCGGACAGGTTTCGGATCATTTGGATCATGTTGAGAGAAGCTGGTTTGGGTAGGGATCTGGTGTGGTCGCACCTGGGGACCACTAGGCCCAGGTGTGTTGATCGCAGGTGCGGAGGAGAAGGGGTGCAGAACCGGACCAAGACTGGATGACGAAGACAGCAGAATAGGATGTCTTGGCGCATCTGCACAACCGCAGAAGCGGAACTCCAAGCGAAGAAGCACGAGCACAGAAGCACATTCCCTGTCGCAGAAGCGACCTTGGTTGAGGCAGAGTATTTCTGTAGAAGTGGATAATTTTTCGCATAAGTGGTCGTCGCAAAAGCGATCTTCTGACTGCAAAAGCGGGATCTCTGGACATATTGCATTTATGTCAATGGTTTGATTATTTTTATCATATCTTGAGTTGTAAACCTCAGTTTTGGGCGATTTTGGAGGAGTTCTTCACGACTTGAATTGGGGTAATTGTTCTTTACCCGTATTTGATTATATTTTATGATTCCATATTTATTTTTATCATTAAATTAGTGGTTTTAGTTGGAGAAAAATGAGAATTTTTATATAAACTTTCAAAAATGTAAAATGAGGATTTGAAGGCCGATTTGATATCGGAATTGGATAATTTTTGTATGGTTGGACTCGTATCGGAATGGGTGTTTGGATTTTTGTAAAATTTGTCGGGTTACAAGGTGTGAGCTTGGGGTTGACCTTTTGGGTTGACGTTTTAGTTTTCATTAAAGATCGAAGCTTTATTATCCGGAATTACTTTCTATGGTTGTTATTTATGATATTAAGTTATTTTGCCTATATTTGAGCCGTCCGGAGATTGTTTCACACGAGAAGATCATTTTAGAGTATTGGTTTAGCTTCTTTGAGGTAAGTATCTTGCCTAACATTATGTGGAGGAACTACCCCTTAGGCTTTTAGTCGTTTGTGCTATTTGTGTCATGTGAAAGCCGTGTACGCAAGGTGACGAGTACGTACTCGGGCTTATATGTGAAAATCGACCGGTTTAGACTCTTAGGCATCTTTCATGTACATATTTGGAATTGTTGGCACATGTTATATTTTTTATTCGTCATGTCTACTATCACATGCTGTATTTGAAGTTGTCATTATATGTCACATTCTTGACTTGTCGAATTTGCTCTTATATGCTTTATTTGGAGTTGTTATCACTTTTATCATTATGTGATTTCTTTTATTGTGGAGTTACTCTTAGTTTAAATTGTTGTTACATGATATCCTTTTGTTGCCGGGTTGTTCTCATGCATTTAGACGTAGTACTAGTCCGTACCATCTTTTTCATTGTTAGCCGATTCGTACACTAGAATTCGAAGTTTGCCATTTCATAGAAATACTTTCACTCTTGATTTTATCCCTAAATAATTAATTGGAATGGATGTGATCGAAAATTATTCTTCTATTTTAATTGGAAGTTGTGCTAAAAGGGGGGTGTTGTTCCTTGTTGAGTTACTTTCCCGTTCATTTTGTTGTTACTGAGATTCTACACATATTGTGTTGAGTCGTGGGCTATTTGTTGCGGAAATATTGATATTGCTGGACCTTTGAAAAAGTTGTGTCCTATGGGCACTTGTGATACGAGTTGATATGTCGTGTTGTTGTGATGTTAGCACATATGAATTGTTGTGTGGTTTGGTTGTTGTTATGCAAAGTATAAGGGTGGTATTTCACCGTTGTTGCTATGCGGGGCATAAGGGTGGAATCTCACTGTTGTTGAATGTATGAAGTGATACGGGTGGCTATTGTGTTACTGTACGGGCGGAGCGATAAGGGTGACTATTATATGGAGTGATACGGGTGACTATCGGAGCGATACAGGTGGCTAATGATATTGTCAGGACGGAGTGATACAGGTGGCTATCGGAGAGATAAGGGTGCCAATGTCAGGGATAATGTGTGATGGCTTGGGGACATTGTGTTGATGATTTTCGTGTGATAGTGTGTTTTCCTTTGTGCATATCATTCACCTTACGTGACTTGTTTTGTTGCTTCGATAACTACTCGATGTCTTTGATATTACTTGTTGACTTGGGCTGCAGTAATACACTCGCACAAGCATACATCGTAGCATGCCACTTATACTAGCTTAGGAGTATGAAACTTGATAGTTATTGATCTTGCCCGTGTATTCTTGTATTATCTGTTTTCATGTTGGTATCGAACATGTGACCATGCTGGTAGGATTGTGATTGTGAGCATATGACCATGCAGGGCAGATTGTGATTGTGTGCATGTGATCATGCTGGGCGGATTGTGGATATGAACCTCTGATCATGTCGGGCGGGTTGAGATATTGGCACGTGAGTTGTCCGTGCGGTTGTGATTTGAAATATGGGCATAAGGTGTCGTGACCATATGATAGTGGGTTGAGACCCGTGACTTGTGACTATGAGATGAGGTATCTCGAGAAATTTTCGTTGCGAGACTGGTATTAGAATGGCTTGATTAATATAGTGTCATTTGTGTTCCTTATTTGGTTTCAACGGTATTTTCACGGTGTTCTTATTGCTTTACCGTTTATATCACATGTTGGTTTTGTTTCCATTTACCGATTTCTGCTTTCCGTTATTAGCTTTATACTTCTATATTGTACAGGTTATTTTGTCTAGTGAGTTGCTTGACTTATACCTCGTCACTACTCCACCGAGGTTAGTCTTGATACTTACTGGGTACTGACTGTGGTGTACTCATACTACACTTCTACACACTTTTGTGGAGAGCGAGGTATTGGAGATATCGGACTCGGGCAGAGTTAGCTTGTTGATCGCGAGGATTCAAGGTAGAGCTTCTTGGTCATCGCAGTCCCTTTGAGTCCTTTCCTTATATTGTATTGTCATCTTGTCATTTGAACATTATTGTAATTCGATCTTTGAGATATTTCCATGTACTTAGCTAGAGTTCGTGACTCTGTATTACCAAATCTTGGGAAGTTGTTATGATCATTGTCGCTTAGTCTTATTCCGCTTGTGTTTCGGTATTTAAATTAAACGTTTTTTCAAATTCATAATTAAAACTGTCTTAATCATTGTTAGTAATCGGCTTACCTAGTCTTAGAGACTAGGTTCCATCACGACTCCTGCGATAGGTTTTTAGGTTGTGACAAGTTGGTATCAGAGCTCTAGGTTCATAGGGTTTTACGAGTCACAAGCAAATTTAGTAGAGTCATGCAGATTGGTACGGAGACGTCTGTACTTATCTTCGAAAGGCTACAAAACTATTAGGAAAATTCCATTTCTTTCATTCATGTCATGCGGATTTGTTGATTTCGAAGTTTGAGCCTTTATATCTCTATTCTCTCATAGATAGAGAGGACACGCGCTACCAGATCAGCTGAGCAGACACATACGCCCCCTGCTAGAGTCGTGAGAGGTCGGGCCCGAGGTAGAGGTCGAGGAGGGGCATGCACCACAGCTAGAGCACCTGTCAGAGCAGCAGTTGAGGAGCCGCCAGTAGCTCCGATTGGGGGACAGGCACCGGAGGCGCCTATTGTTACCCCCGGGCTTCAGGAGACTTTAGCACAGTTCCTGAGCATGTTTGGTACATTAGCTCAAGCGAGATTGATCTCTGTTGCATCTACTTTGCTGATTGGGGGAGGAGCTCAGACTACCACCGCCCATAATCAAGAGCAGCGGACTCATATTGGTCAGGTTCAGGGTGTAGTGCCCGTACAGCCTGCTATTCCAGTTCAACCCGAGGTTAGGCCAGGGGCATCAGAGGAGGAGCAGAAGAGGCTTGAGAGGTTCAAGAGGTATAGTCCATCTACTTTCAGTGGCACAGATACCGATGATGCTCATGGTTTTCTAGAGAAGTGTCACCATATTCTCCGCACCATGGGTATAGTGGAGGTGAGTAGAGTTACATTTACTACATTTCAGTTGTCGGGAGCAGCGTATCAATACTTTTACTACATTTTAGCTCATGGTTTTCAGGGCACCATTACGGTGTTAGAGTATTCCATCAGGTTCAGTGAGTTATCCCGCTATGCACCTACTTTGGTTCCTACAGTCAGAGAGTGAGTTTGCATATTCATTGAGGGGGTCAATTATGATCTTAGATTCATCATGGCTCGGGAGTTGCAGACTGGTACTCCATTTCAGTAGGTGGTGGAGATTGCCAAGATGTTAGAGCGTATTCGGGGTGAGGAGAGGGAGGATAAGGACACCAAGAGATCTCGAGGTTCTGGAGGGTTCATAGGATTCTAATCTTTAGCTATGACCCATTGTGGCGGAAGCTTCGGCAGTCGGCCAGTCCAGTATGCAGTTCAGACTACTCGTGGTGCTTCAATTAGTCAGGGTACTCATGTAGGCTAGTCATCTTTTAGTGTACCACCGACACGTGATTCCTACAATGGTTATTTCAGTTATCCGGCATGGACTCAATATGAGAAGCCACACCCACAGAGGGGTTGTTATGAGTGTGGTAATACTAGGCACATCATAAAAGATTGTCCCAGACTCGGGAGGGGCGGATTTCATTAGAGCACTTAGGCTACGGGCTTTATTCCAATTGACACTCCACTTGCACGGCCAGTTAGGGGTGGAGGACAGGCGGGTAGATAGTGCCCTAGAGGGGGAGGCCTGGCCCGTTGATGCGCTTTCCATGGTAGGGCTGAGGCCTCTACACCAGATGGTGTCATTACAGGTATGGTTTCGATTTGTTATAGAGGAGCATCATTCTTATTTTGATTCAGTTCTTCTTATCGGGGTGAGTCCTCCTATCTTCCTTCACATATGGGTGAGTTTCGTGATTTTGTACTCGGCTTATGTGCTCACCTATGTTGGGAGATTCTATAGTGGTATCCCGTGTCTATCATTTTGTTTTGTTCACCATTGAGATCTATGCGACTAGATTGAACTTTCCGTTACTCATTACGGTAAGTTTTGGTTGGTGTGAGGTGTATTCTACTTGTGATTCAAAGTTGAGGGTAAGACCCTCGCGTTTTTGTGTGATTTGATATGTTTGGACCGGGCTACGTGCCGCGGTGGAGTTGCATTAGGATGAGATCCTTGTGATTAGTTCATATGTTTTGATACTCACTTGTGGAATTGATTCATAGTATGGTACTGATAGGGAGTTTTGCCTGTCAGGCTTGTTTGATAATTCTCTCATGTTTTTCTCTTTGCATATTTAGTCATATTTGCGTTGTGCTTGTTGGGTTGTAGCTTGCGAGGTGTGTGCCCAGGTGGCGTTAGGTGTGACTTGCTGATTTGAGTGAATGGTCATGGGATATTCATGTTTCTTGCATCGTTGTCAATGTTGTGATTTGAGTGAATGGTCATTGGATATTCATGTTTTTTGCATCGTTGTTAGTGTTGTAAAGGTTTGGAACAGGGTTTTAGCTGATATGAGGTTAATTACTGGTGTTGTATATGATTATGGTCAACTATGGTGGTTAGAGATGTTGTTATGGTCATATGTGTGATGTGTTACGTCATGTGGTTGTACATTGTGGGTAAAGGCATAAGTTGTTGCAGCTGGTTGAGGCCGATACTGTGTGTTAGAGTAGGAACCGAGTCTTTGGGAGATGATAGGATGGTGAAACTTTTTGTTCTAAGGCTTATCAGTGTGGGTGGAAGGAATAATCTTCAGTTGAGATGGTGTTGCCGGGCTTATGTAGATTGGGGTGACGTGGGGTCACCCGCGAGTATATGTATGGTGAGTTCATTCAGTGATTTGATGACTTCAGAACGGTTCTTGGCACATTCAAGGACGAACGTTTGTTTAAGAGGGGGAGAATATAATGACCCGACTGGTTGTTTTGAGAATTAGTGTCACGTTTAGTGGCTTAAGGTCTCGAATAGCTTCGTGTTATGTATTATGACTTGCGTGTGTCGCTGAGTTTAGTTTTTGGATGTTTCGGGATTGATTTAGAAGGATGATTCTTGTTTTAGAAGTTTAAGCGATAAGAGTTGAACGGAGTTTGACATTTGTGTAGACGACTCCAGAATGGTGTTTTGATGATTCCAATAGCTTCGTATGGTGATTTTGGTCTTTGGCGTATGCCCGAATTTGGATTTGGAAGTCTGTAGGTTGATTTGATGTATTTCTGCAAAATATGGAAAGTTGAAGGTTTGGAAGGTTGAGAGGTTTGACCGGGAGTTGACTTTGGGGATATCGGGCTCGGATTGCAATTCCGATAGTTTAAATATCTCTTTTATGTCATTTGGAACTTGCATACATAATTTCACGTCATTTAGGATTTATTTGATATGATTCGGTGCGAGTTGTAGAAGTTGAAAGTTTATAAGTTCATTAAGTTCGATTTGAGGTGTGATTCGTAGTTTTGACATTGTTTGATGTGATTTGTGGTCTCGAGTAGGTCCGCGCTATGTTATGGAACTTGTTGGTATGTTTGGACAGGGTCCCGGGGACCCCGAGTGTGTTTCAGACGGGTTTCAGATCATTTGGATCATATTTAGAGAAGCTGGTTTGGGCAAGGATCTGGTGTGGTCGCACCTGCAGACCACTGGGCGCAGGTGCGTTGATCGCAGGCGCGGAGGAGAAGGGGCGCAGAAATGGAACAAGACTGGATGAGGGAGACCGCAGAAGCAGATGTATGGGCGCATCTGCGCAACCGCAAAAGCGGAACTCCAAGCGCAAAAGCGCATTCCCTATCACAGAAGCGACTTTGGCTAAGGTAGAGTATTTCTGCAGAAGCGGATAATCTGCCGCAGAAGTGACCTTCTGACCACAAAAGCGGGATCTCTGGACAGATTGTATTTATGTCGAGGGTTTGGTTATTTTTATCATATCTTGTTTTGCAGACCTCGGTTTTGGGCGATTTTGGAGGGATTCTTCACGACTTGGATTGGGGTAAGTGTTCTTTACCAGTATTTGAATATATTTCATGATTCTATATTTATTTTTATCATTAAATTAGTGGTTTGAGTTGGAGAAAAATGAGAATTGTTGTATAAACTTTCAAAAATGTAAAATGAGGATTTGAAGGACAATTTGATGTTGGAATTGGATAATTTTTGTATGGTTGGACTCGTATCGGAAAGAGTGTTTGGATTTTTGTAAAACTTGTCGGGTTATGAGGTGCGAGCCTGAGGTTGACCTTTTGGGTTGACTTTTTAGTTTTTATTAAAGATCGAAGCTTTATTATCCAAAATTGTTTCCTATGGTTTTTATTTATGATATTAAGTTATTTTGACTAGATTTCAACTGTCTGAAGATTGTTTCACACGAGAAGGTCATTTTAGAGTATCAGTTTTAGCTTCTTTGAGGTAAATATCTTGCCTAACTTTGTGTATGGGAACTACCCCATAGGATTTGAGTCGTTTTTGCTATTTATGTCATGTGAAAGTTGTGTGCGTGAGGTGACGAATATGTAGTCGGGCTTATATGTGGAAATCAACCGATTTAGACTCTTAGGCATCTTTCATGTACTTATTTGGAATTGTTGGCACATGTTATATCTTTTATTCGTCATCTCTACTATCACATGCTCTATTTGAAGTTGTCGTTACATGTCAATTTGCTCTTATATGCTTTATTTGGAGTTGTTATCACTTTTATCATTATGTGATTTCTTTTATTGTGGAGTTATTCTTAGTTTAAATTGTTGTTACATGATATCCTTTTGTTGCCGGGTTGTTCTCATGCATTTATACGTAGTACTAGTCCGTACCATCTTTTTCATTGTTAGCCAATTCGTACACTAGAATTCGAAGTTTGTCATTTCATAGAAATACTTTCACTATTGATTTTATCCTTAAATAATTAATTGGAACAGATGTGATCGAAAGTCATTCATCTATTTTAATTGAAGTTGTGCTAAAAGGGGGGTGTTGTTCCTTGTTGAGTTACTTTCCCGTTCATTTTGTTGTTACTGAGATTCTATACACATTGTGTTGAGTCGTGGGCTGTTTGTTGCGGAAATATTGATATTGTTGGACCTTTGGAAAGGTTATGTCCTATGGGAACTTGTGATACGAGTTGATATGTTGTTTTGTTGTAATGTTAGCACATGTGAATTGTTGTGTGATTTGGTTGCTGTTATACAGAAGGGTGGCTTACCGTTATTTCTATGCGCGGCATAAGGGTGGCATCTCGTTATTGTTGAATGTACGGAGTGATACGGGTGGCTATCGGAGTGATACAAGTGACTAATGATATTGTCAGGGCGGAGTGATACGGGTGGCTATCGGAGAGATAAGGGTGGCAATGTCAGGGATAATGTGTGATGGCTTGGGGACATTGTGTTGGTGATTTTCGTGTGATGGTGTGTTTTCCTTTGTTAATGTCATACACCTTACGAGACTTGTTTTGTTGCTTCGATGAGCTACTCGATGTCTTTGATATTACTTATTGACTTGGGCTACAGTAGTATACTCGCACAAGCATACACCGTAGCATGCCACTTGTACTAGCTCAAGAGTATGAAACTTGACAGTTATGGATCATGCCCATGTGTTCTTGTATTATATATTTTCGTGTTGATATCGAGCATGTGATCATGCCAGGTGGATTGTGATTGTGATCCTGTGACCATTCCAAGCAGATTGTGATTGTGAGCCTATGACCATGCCGGACGGATTGCGATTGTGAGCATGTGATCATGCTGGATGGATTGTGGATGTGAGTCTGTGATCATGTCGGGCACATGAGTCGTCCGTTCGGTCGTGATTTAAAATGTGGGCACTAGGTGCTATGAGCATATGATAGTGGGTTGAGACCCGTGACTTGTGACTATGATATGAGGTATCTCGGGAAATTTTCGATGCGAGACTTATATTAGAACGGCTTGATTAATTGATTGTTATTTGTTAGAACAGAATTTTTGGTTTCAATGGTATTTTCACGGTGTTCTTATTGCTTTACTGTTTATATCATATGTTGGTTTTGTTGCCATTTATTGATTTCTGTTTTCTATTATTAGCTTACTTCAATACTGCACATGTTATTTCACTACTAACTCTGCTTGTGCCTTGGGACAATAGGCCCACACCACATACCCAAACGAATCAAACAGTAGCCCAAACATTTAAGAGAAAACAAACAAACTCAAAGGTAATTGGAACCTAATTAATCTGAAAAGGCAATTAATTAATCATGGCAAAGCAATTAAACGACTAATCAAAAATCCAATAGTCAAATCCCCCACCAAGAAGATGTGTGACTAACTATTGATTCGGTAAAGTTTAACTTTGAACAACCAACTAAACCTAACAAATCCTAACCAAGCAACGAAGCATGTAATTGAAAATAATTTAAAGAGAAAAAAGAAATATGTATACCTATTCGAATCTGGGAAGAGTGTAAGCAGAAACCGACAAGCGAACAAAATTCCGGCAAGCCCAAACTATTGGTATATAAACATTGGCCGTAATTCTCCATTTTGGTCAGTGTTATATATAACAATAGCTTTTGCATTGCCGAACAAAAGAGAGGCCAAGGATCTAAGGAATTCTGGCCGGTCAATGGTGGTTTGACCGACCACGAGCGACCGTGAAATGACACAAGACCGGCATAAAATGATAGCACTTAACATGAGGAGTCAAATGATGTATGTTTCGACCCCTAACAGACTAAGATTGGGAAACAATCAAGACGGGGACGAACTAGGTTTTCTGTCGATTCCTAGATCATTAAATCGAGAAGTTCTAGGGGGATTTGAAGAGCAAGGTTAGGGGATTTGGAAAGAAGAAGGGATGGAGATTGTTTGGTGTTAAATTGGGGAGGTTTGGAGGTTGGCCGCCAGCGTGAGGCAATTTTTGGCGGTGGCTCTGGGCGGATAGTGAGAGAGACGAGAAGAGAGAAAATGGGGGTTTAGGGTTTGACTAATTTCGGATAGTTTTATTTAACATGGGAGTTGAGTTCCCATCCGTTGGATGATAGAAGATGAAGGGAGGAGATTAAAGGGACAAAATGGGGTTGTTTGGTTAAGTAACAAGCTGGACTGGGTCTGGACGGGCTGGAACGGGTATTGAGGCACGACTGGGCCGTCGAAATGTTGTCCCAAGTCCAATTTTAAGCTTAGCAGTCCCCTTTCTTCTTTGGCTTTGATTTTCAGAATTAGCCATTTTTAGATTTACATCTAACTAGATCTAATTTTGCACATCTAAATTATTTATCCATTTAACCAATATTAAACTACTTCAATTGTGAATTAACCAATTAGCTAATTAATTGAATCATAAAAATGCAAGAGAGGATTAAAGTAATCCCCTTTCTTCTTGTTATTTGTATTTAGAACTATATGTAATTAAATGCTAATGATGCAATTAAAACCTAGAAAAATGCAATGAACAAAAGATAAAAATATATTTTTAGGATTTTCATGTTTGTTTTAACAAAAACGTTCCTAATGATGCAACGATGCAAGTAATCCATTAATGCAATAAAAATACAAACAAATATCCAAACAAAATTCCTAAAATTCTACGAAGAATGCAATTAAAACTATTATAAACAGTTTTAGGAGTAATTTCATATATGGGGTAAAACTTACGTGCTCGCAGCTGCAGAAGAGGAAATGGGGTATTGGGGTTAGGGGCAAGTTATATCAAAAGGGGCAAAGGGATATGGGCTATTTGATTAAAGGCGATGGACGGCAATGATCAAAGGATCATCGGGGTCGGTTTTGGCAGGTCATGGACGGGTTGAACGGGCATGGGTCATCTGAATTGGGCTCAGGGATATTAGGTCTGGTCTTTTAGATCAAATTGATCCACGTTTCAGCATATCATTGGGCTATTTTAAAAACATATATAATTTAATAAAAATAATTTAAAAAATATTTAATAATATGTAAAAAAACGTTTTAGTAACATTGAACTTAAAATAATGAACTAAGATCATGAAAATAGAAAGTGTTATTTTGACGAAGAAAATATGATAAAATATGATTAATTATGGAGAACGTAGGCTACTATTGTAAATAATACAGAAATGATATAAAATGCAATCGAATTATGAAAACTCCCTAAAATATCACAAAATTCATATGAAATACTACACATGTAAATAAAGTATTTTGACCAATTAGCCAATCATAAATAATTTTAAAAAATAATAATAAATTATTTATCACTCACAACAATACTAAAATTAACCAATTATTTATCAAAACATACTTTTAAAAATACATAATAGCTTAAAAATTCTATAAAGCTATAATAAATGATAAAATTACTATTTGGACATGTAATGGAGCAATAATATGTAAAATATCCTATAAATATTACTTAAAAATATATACAATATATTAGTTCACAAAAGGCCAAATGGAACCATGAGGGTAAAATTGAGTATCAACACTCGCCAACCCTCTCCAACACCTCAAATGGGCCAATAAACCTCGGACTCACTTGCCCTTCTTCCCAAACCTCATCACGCATTTCATAGGCGAAAATCAATTTACAGTCCAAGATAATCAAAAATGTTGTTTTTCTACTAAACTACTTTTGCAGAAATTAAACAAATAACTAGCTAAACTAACATAGAGCAAGAGATTGTGATGGAATTTTAATCAAAGGAGATGAACATTCTAGGGTTATGATCGTTTATAAATTCTATTGAGTTCGTAACTACACCTGTTAATCCGAATTATCTATGGTTGCTAGTTGATCCGATCGGCGCCAAACACTTATTGATTCCCCAAGTATACGCAAGTATACGTGGCCGTCAAATAATAAAGTGACTCGAAAATCGGATGTCAAACCCACAGAAACTTAGAGTAATTATAAACTAAGCAAACAAAAAATTAAACAAGTAATTAGCTAAACTAACATAGATCAAGAGATTTTGATAGGATTTTAATCAGAGGAGATGAACATTCCAGGGTTGTGATCATTTTATAAATTCTATTGAGTTCATAACTACACATGTTAATCCGAATTATCTATGGGTGCTAGTTGACCGGTAACGGCACCAAAATCTTGTTGGTTCCCCAAGTACACGCAAGTATACGTGGCCGTCAAGTAATAAAGTGATTCAAAAGTCGGATGTCGAACTCACGGAAACTTAGATTAATCATTAACTAAGTTAGCTAAAAGCAATTTACTGTCCAAGATAATCAAAAAATGTTGTTTCTCTACTAAACTACTTTTGCAAAAATTAAACAAGTAATTAGCTAAACTAACACTGACCAAGAGATTGTGATGGGATTTTAATTAGAGGAGATAAACATTCCAGGGTTATGATCGTTTTATCAATCCTATTAAGTTCATAACTATACCTGTTAATTCGAATTATCTATGGTTGCTAGTTGACCGGATCGTTCGTATAAATAGCATACTCCCACATTACTATCAGTCTATCCACAATATATCAACCTTATATTCCTATGGTATTAAATCTATCATGGATGAAGAACATACGACATTCAACTAAGCAAGACTGTTAGGTATATTCCTATCCTAACTGCGAAATCTTTCCCTGAGCCACAAGTTTAGAAATAAGCTCTCTCCAATTCTACTCTAATCTAAACACGGCTTTGTCAAGCATAGCATAGATAGTAAATACAACTCAACTGTTGGCCAAACAATTAAGAAATTATGCACAGAATTAGAGAAACAACCAAAGATGATAACTCGAATTAACGGTGATGTAATTTACAAACTTCAATATTCATGTCAACCACAACCCTAGAAACTAGAGTGCTTAGCCACTCATGTTCGTAGAAATAAATATCCAAGTATTTTTCATAAACAAATTACAAAGAAAAGATGAAGGAATGAATAACTCGATGATTTTCTCCTTCAAAAATTGTTCCACATGATGTTCCCGCCTCCAAATAATGTCCAACTCCCTCAAAAATAGGTTTAGAACCCCTTTTATACATGTTGGGGACGTGTAGGGTTGCAATCACCACGTCCCAGCCAAATTAGGATGAAATTCGCCCTTGAGCGTCATACTTTGTGCCTGGATGGCACGAAGCTGGACAATGAACTTTTTAGCATGTTGTCAATGGCATTTTGGTTCACGCCTGGCTCCAAACTAGACGCCAAAGTCATACTTCCTCCAAATTCTTCCGTTTTTACTTCAATTTGTATGCAAACTTTCAAAATCACTTCTAATTGACTCTTACACATATAAATATCGTTATTAAGCTCGAGGCACAAATATTCACACCAAAGTTAACAAGATCGAGGCATAATGCAAGGCAAATTAAATGCAAAAACATGGAGTTTTAGCCAAACATCAGCGAAACTCTAAGAAGAACGCTCTCACCCTCCATGAAAGTCACGTCACGAACCTTCCTATCGGTATAGGTCTTCTGTATTGACTGAGTTGTGTGAAACCTCTCCTAAATCAACATCACCTTCTCCAAAGCATCATGAACCAAGTCTGTGCCCAATAACTTAGCCTTACCGGGTTCGAACCAGCCAACTAGATAACAACACTGCCTCTTATATAAGGCCTCATACTGAGCCATTTGGATACTAGACTAGTAGCTTTTATTGTTTGTAAACTACACTAATACTAGAACTGATCCCACTGGCCACCAAAATCAATAATGTAGGCCCTCAACATAGCCTCCAAGATCTGAATGGTCCGCTTGGGCTGTCCGTCCGTTTGAGGGTAAAATGCAGTACTCAACTACATCTGCGTGCCTAACTCACACTAAATAGCTCTCCAAAAGTGTGAGGTAAACTAAGTGTTGCGGTCTGAGATGATAAAGACAGGTACACCATGCAAGCAAAAAGTTTTTCTTTTGTAGAGTTGAGCCAACCTCTCTGAAGATTAGGAAGTCATAATCAGAATGAAATGCGCCGACTTGGTCAACCAAAAACAATAACCTAAATGGCATCGAACTTCCTCAAGGTCTGTGAAAGCCCTACCACAAAGTCCATAATAATGCGCTACCACTTCCATTCCGGTATATCAATCTTCCGAAGCAAAGCACCCGGTTTCTGATGCCCAAAAATGTCCTTCTTCATCCCTCTCCACCAGTAATGCTGCTTCAAATAACGATACATCTTCGTAGCACCTCGGTGAATAGAATACTGAAAACTATGAGCCTTCTCAAGAATCAACTCTCTCAAGCCATCAACATTAGGAACACAAATCTGACCCTGAAGTCGCAATACACCATCATCACCAATAGTCAGCTCCTTAGCACCACTTCACTGCACCGTGTCCTTAAGGTCAAGCAAATAGAGATCATCATATTGGCGAACCTTAATACGCTCAAACAAGGAAGACTATGAAACAACACAAGCAAGGACTTTGATCGGCTCAGAAATATCTGTTCTCACCAAAATATATGTTTAACGCTTGAATATTCTTAGCTAAAGGCCTCTCCCTAGCTAGAATAAATGCCAAACTCCCCATACTCTTCGCCTTCCTACTCAGGGAGTCGGCTACCATATTAGCCTTACCCAGATGATACAGAATAGTGATATCATATACTTCAACAACTCCAACCATCTCCACTGCCTCAAATGCATATCCTTAAAGACTCCGGTGATTAGTGTAAACTTCAACAGACATGACATATAAGTAATGCCTCAAAATCTTAAGTGTGTGCACAATAGGTGCTAACTCCAAATCACGAACCAGACAATTCTTCTCATGAGGCTTCAATTGTCACGACACAAAAGCAATCACCCTACCGTCCTGCATCAACACACACCCAATACCAACACGCGGAGCATCATAATAGATTGTATACAACCCCGATGAAGGCAATACCAAAACTAAAGCTAGTGTCAAAGCAGTATTGAGCTTCTGAAATCTCTCCTCACATTCGTCAGACCATCTGAATTGAGTGTCATTCTGAGTCAACTTGGTCAATGGAGCTATAATATATGAGAATTCCTCCACAAAGAGACAGTAGTAACCAGCCAAACATAGAAACCTCCTGATGTTCGTGACCGTAGAAGATCTGGCTAACTCGAAATTGCTTCAATCTTCTTCGCATTCACCTTGATTCCATCACTAGACACCACGTGGACCAAGAATGCCACTAGTCCAACTAGAACTCACACTTGGAGTACTTGGTATACAACGTATTCTCCCTTAGAACCTGAAGCACCATTATGAAATGTTGCTCGTGCTCCTCCCTACTACGGANAATGTTCGTGACCGTAGAAGATCTGGGCTAACTCGAAATCGCTTCAATCTTCTTCGCATCCACCTTGATCCCATCACTAGACACCACGTGGACCAAGAATGCCACTAATCCAAATAGAACTCACACTTGGAGTACTTGGCATACAACGTATTCTCCCTTAGAACCTGAAGCACCATTATGAAATATTGCTCGTGCTCCTCCCTACTACGGAAATATACCAAGATATCATCAATAAACACAATGAAAAAAAAATCCAAATAATGCTGAAACACATTGTTCATCAAATGCATAAAAGCTGATGGAGCATTAGTCAAACCAAAATATATCACCAAAAACTCATAATGCCTATAACGGCACCTGAAAGCCATATTAAGAATGTCTGAAGCCCTGATCTTCAATTGATAGTAAAAAACATTATCAATGTGAGGTAGTGGATATTTGTTCTTGATAGTCACCTTGTTCAACTGCATGTAATCAATACATATTCTCATGGAACCATCCTTCTTCTTTACAAACAATACCAATGCACCTTAAGGAGAAACTCTCAGCCTGATGAACCCCTTATCTAGCAACTCTTGCAACTACTCCTTCAATTTCTTCAACTATGTTGGAGCCATGTGATACTGTGGAATAGATATGGGATGAGTATCTGGTGCCAAATCAATACTAGAATCAATATCATATTGGGTGGTATGCACTGTAGGTCTGCTGGAAACACATATGGAAACTCTCTCACTACGGGAATTGAATCGACCGTAGGAGTAACAACACTGACACATCTAACAAAGTCTAAGTACGCCAAAAATCCCTTCTCAATCATTCATTGAGCCTTCAGAAAAGAAATCACTCTACTAGGAATGTAACCAAGCGAACCTCTCCATTTCGACCTTGGCAATTCAGGCATGGCCAACATCACAGTCTTAGCTTGATAATAAAGAATAGAATGGTAAGGAGATAGCTAATCCATACGCATAATCACATTAAATTCCACCATATTAAGCAACAAAAGATCAACCCGAGTCTCATATCCCCCAATAGTAACCACACGATAGTGGTGGACACAATCTGCCATAATAGAATCCCTAGCGGGTGTAGATACATAAAGAGGAGTATCCAAAGAATCACAAGACATATCCAAAAATTATGTATAATGGCGTGACATATACGAATAACTAGAACTCGGATCGAATAATACTGAATCATCTTTATAACATACTGGAACAATACTTGTAATGATTGTATCTGATGCGATCACCTCAGCCCTACCAGGGAAAGCATAATAACGGGCCCAGCCTCCTCCTCTAGGATGACCTCTACCCCATGTTCCCTACCTCTAGCTGGTTGTATAGGTGGTGTAGCATCTAGCACGGGAATCATAGCCTGGGTACCAAGCTGGTGTACACTAATCTGGAACCTGGGACAATCCCTCCTCATATGCCCCAAATCGCCACACTCATAATAAGCCTCTGCGGTCATAGTTGCTGGGACTGAGTCTATCCCAAATGACTGGAATAATCACTGTAAGAATCACTTGCGAGAGGTGCACTGAAGGATGGCTGGCCAGTAGAGTGCTCTGAAATCCATGTCTAGTTGGAAAACCACATGAAACCTGAAGTGCTAACTGAACTGGTTGTCCGGAATGACCTCTACCATGTAGACCCTTGCCTCTAGAGTAGGCACCACTAAATCCTCCAAAACCACGAGGCTTCTTAACCCCCTTGTCCTCTCTCTCCTGCCTGCAGATATGCTCTAACCGCATAGCAATCTCTACAGCCTAATGAAAGGTAATCTCAGTCTCCATCTCTCGTTCCATCCCAAACCTAAGGTTTTAGGTGATTCCCTCAACAAATCTGCGAACCCTCTCCCACTCAGTAGAAACCAGAAGAGTTGTATAGCATGACAACTCTATAAATCTCATAGCATACTAGGTCACAGTCATACCCTCCTGCCGCAAGTGCTCAAACTCACTATGTAACTCATCCCTGCGAGTCTGTGGGATAAAATCCTCTAAGAAAAGAACTGAGAATTGAGACTATGTGAGTGGTGATACACCAGCTAGCCTACTCAAATCATAAGTCTGCCACCATATGTATGCCGGCCCCGACAACTGGAAGGTAGTAAATTCAACCTCGTCCGACTCTACTAAACCCAAAGTGTGCTGAATAAGTTGACATTGATCCAAGAAGCCCTGCATCCTCAGTAGTCTCTCCATTGAAATGAGGAGGTTGAAGTCTCTGAAACCTCTCCATCGTCTTTTTCTCCTCAACGATCAGGGTTGGCCCTATCTCGGGCTGAACTACAATGAATGGTTGCACCGGCAGAACACCCAAGGTCTGATAAACATGAGCCAGCTACTCTGGTGTACGTGCGGTAGGAGTCTGGGCTCCTCCCTAAGCATGTAAAGTAGCTAGTGTAACCAGAATCAATCCCACCTGAGTCAAGCTCCTAAACATACTTATAATGTAAGCCAAAGTCTCCTGAAGTACAGGTGTAGCAATAGGTCCTTCAGGTGCCTGAGCTGGTCCCACATGCTCAACATAATCAGGCATATGCTCCTTAGCTAGATCTACTGGTGGCTCCATAGTGGTTGCTTTAGCAGGACCTCTAGAAGCGATTCATTCCCCACCTCGGCCTCTACCCAGACCTCAGCCTCTCATGTCTCTGACATAGAGCATTGGTGCCTGCTACTTTACCAAACCAAACCAGTAACCAGCTCTCCCAAAGCTCACATCAACCAGAAACCCGACAGTTTCTCACAATCCGCGTGTACACCATCAAGAATGCACATGTGAGGGTGACCCTAGGGGGGATGGATCCATATCCATATGCATGCACGGCCAATTCAATGTGTTATCAGCCCAGCTTGGTCATAGGTTCAATATTATAATCCGCCCGGCGTGGTCACATGCATAATAACACAATCCCATGGCATGGTCACAGGCATAACAACATAATCCGCTCGGCGTAATCACAGGCATAGCAACACAATCCGCCCGTGATCACAGGCGTAATAACATAATCCACCTGGCATGGTCACAGGCATAACAACATAATTTGCCTGGCGTGGTCACAAGCATAAGTCCAAACCATATCACATAGAAGCAAATATACAAGAATACATGTATATGATGAATTCATATCAGATCTCATGCTTCTGGACTGGTATATGCGACATGCTAAAGTGCATGTATGTGCAAAGTGTGTTGTCATAGCTCACATCGGCAATTTCATCGCGAAAATAGCAATTATCAAGTTCATTCAAGGAATTAGCCTCTATGTAACCTCAAACATGGATCAAATAGTTCACAACACGGTTACAAATATGAGAAATATCACAGCTTAAAGCTTAACAATCAATTCAAGGCATATCACTACCTAAGCACTACCCCGAGCATAGATTAATACCATTGTGCTCGCACATGGGCTCAAACCCCACACATATGTGCACCCATAGCACATAGCTATCACAAATAACTCAGAAAACTAGTGCCTTAACCAAGTTTAGGTAAGATACTTATCTCAAGCAAGCCAAATCAAATACCGAGCAAGCCACAAAATACTTTAGAAATTCCATCCCACGCGAATCAACCTTCAAATGGCTCGAAACTAGGCAAAAGCAACTTACAAACATCAAATAATACCTTAGGAAACAAACCCAAGAGATAAAGGTCAAATTTTTAATCAAATACTCAAAGTAAACCCAAAAGTCAACCATGGTCCCACATCTCTGAACTCGACAAAACTCACAAATTCCGACAACCTATTCGAATACGAGTCCAACCATATTAATTTTACTCATATCCGACTCCGACTCGATGTTCAAAACTCAATAATTTATTTTAGAAACATTTAGACAAAAATCCCCAATTTCTATTTTAGAATCATCAATCAAATGTCAAAATCAAAGATGGATGTCACGCCCCATCCTCGGGAAGTGCGACTGGCGCTCAACCGAGTGAACCCGGCCGAGCAAGCCTGTTAGATACTTTCTACCCAATTAACACATGATCAAGAGAAGACGTGATTTCATTAATTATACAGTAGGAGTCTCATTCATACTATCCTAAATCATTTCATTTGTCATTGCGCCTTTAAGTCTCAAAATACACATTTCTTATAGTTCAAGAGGAACAAGTGATCAAAACAACATAACCTGTTTAACATTTCCAACACCCATATATAGCCCACATAGTGTCTACGGAGCCTCTAAAGATACAAAAGAGAGTAAATATGGTGCCGGCAACAAGACCTCGGATATACCTCAAAAGGTGACCATAATATAAACAAAAAGAATAATACATGATCCCGAAATGAAATGGGGCTCACCGAGTCCGCTGAGAAGAGGATACAGCACTATCTGCGATCCGCAATGTCTGTTATGTAACCACCTGCATCCATTTAAAGATGCAACGCCCCAGGCAAAAGGGACGTTAGTACCGTCTAATAGCACTAGTATGCATAGCTAAACACCAACTCAATAGAATGAATAATAATACAAGAGGAACAGTCAAGAATCAAATAATATTAAAATAACAAGTTAAGGATCATATACATTTTCAAGACAATTTCCATATTACTAGGTTGGTGACCTTTAGTACCGATGTTCCATAATTAACAATACCTCTGTATTCTTACATGGAGTCTAATCTCGGCCCGATCGGCTAGGCCGCCTCATCTGAGACATTACCCTAATTTCAGTATAACTTTCCAGCACAGTACCACCATGTGTACGGCATGGCATCCGATCACGACTCGATCGGCTAGGCCATCTCATTTGAGACATTACCATAATTTCATTCACAATACCACTGTGTTCTTACACGGAGTCCGATCTCGGCCCGATCGGCTAGGCCATCTCATTAGAGACATTACCACAATTTCATTTATCAATCATCTCACATCGTACTTCTTAACAATTACAAAGTCATTCTTCGCACTTGGTCGTATTCCATAGTTCCAAACCACTTTTCCACAGTCAATATCATTATCAACAACAATAAGGCTTCTTATTCAAGATATTAAATTCACATATGAGCAATTTAGGAATCTTAGGCACATAAAGGCTTTTCATACAATTTGGTACGACAACCTTTATTTCGATCTTGACAAGAAACCTTAATATTTCTAACATATATTTCACATTTTTGAACACATCCTCAATAACAAGATAACATGATGAAGCATTTAGAATAAATATTGAACTTACATCCTTTAACACAAACACGTTAGAAATCACCAATTCTATAATGATCAAGGCTTACTCCAATTACATGCTCACCATGGGGTTCGATTCTAAGAAGAAGAGAATTTAGCCAACATACCTTAATTGAGCTCCTTAAAACTATAAGATATTCCGGAAAATTAGCCACTTCAATCTAGTTTAGCAATATAAAAAAATTGAACCAAAATTAGGAAGATGAACATGCTTTTAGCTCATTTGAGCATATTATCAAACACTAGGTGTGCATCAATGCCTTAAGGCCCTTTTCTTTGTGGAGGATTCCATCCTTCCCCAACCCATTCTCTGTCATTTTTAGCTCACAATCTTCCTGCATAATGCAAGGATACATGCATGCAAGGTAAGCACTCACATCCCCATGAATTACCATACTAATGGCCCATTATAGTTACATTTTGATATTAAGAGTTTGGGTGATAGAATCTTACCTCTTAGGAAGAAGACCTAGGTGCCTCTCTTGATAATATTCAAGATTATAAGTGAGAATTGAAGAGCAATATGATGAAAATCAATTCTCTCACTAGGACCCTCTCTCTCACTCTAACAATATCAGCAAATATGATCAAAATGGTCCATGGGATGTGTTTTAACGGAATAGGGTCGGGTTTAAAAACCACAAAAATGAAGCTCTGGAACAGGTTTTGCGATCGTATATGCGATCGCATAATCAATATGCGAACCACGTATCGGTCGCATAATTGCTGACCAAAATGACTAAACATTTGTCTGTGTCTGCGGTCACTATGCGGCCCGCATAACTGCTCTGCGGTCGCATAGTTGACCGCATAATTGCTTCCAGACTGACCCAATCAACCGCCTCACTCTGTGGCCATTATGCGGTCCGCAGAGTGATTCTACGGTCGCATAATGGACCGCAGATATGCATTTCACTGCCAAATATTTTTCTTTCCTTTCCGGTGCATTGTTCAACCCAATAAGTCCGAGCCACGACTCGCAAGCTCGCCGTGAAGAATTTCTATAATTCACAACACGTAGAAACATATTTTGTTTTCTTTTGTAAAATTTTACGGGGCCTTACATTCTCCCCCACTTAGGATCATTTATCCTCGAATAAGGGTAAAAATCTGTTATTAGCATCTTATGCAACTTAGTTTTCATACCACACGCCAGCAGTCCCAAATTTGACTAACTCCCTAACTTTCCAAAACTTTCGCCAGAGTGTTGTTTGTAACTAGGCCTATCCATCTGTCATAGATCACCAAAAACACATCTTACAAACATGTATAGAACCCAACAACATAGCATAAATCATAATCACACCAACCGTGGACTCATGTAAACAACATATAATCAAAGGAGCATCTTTACATTAACTAAACAAGTGATACAAAATTCCTAGGCGACAGGTTTGTAAAAGAAAGGATTACACACCTATTCAAACAAGTGAGGATACTTCTTATTCATCTCTTCCTCGGTCTCCCACGTGGCCTCTTCAATATGCTGGTCCCGCCATAATACTTTCACGGAGGCAATTTCTTTATTCCTCAACTTTCGAACTTGCCTATCAAGAATGGCAACTGGAATCTCTTCATATGACAATTCTTCATTAACCTCAATGGTCTCAACCGGAACAATGAGTGTCGTATCTCCAACTACTTTCTTCAACATAGACACATGAAACATCGGGTCTACTAATGACATATCAGGTGGTAGCTCAAGCTTCTCTGCCACCTTACCGATCCTCTGAACGATTTTGTACGGCCCGACATACCTCGGACTCAATTTATCCTTTTTCCCAAACCGCATAATACCCTTCACGGGGGGAACCTTCAAGAATACCCAATCATCTTCTTTGAACTCTAAGTCTCTGCGACGAACATCCGAATAGGACTTCTGACGACTTTGAGCAGTTTTCAACCGCTCCTTTATGATCTTAACTTTTTCCATAGCTTGATATACAAAGTCTTGCCCTATTAACTCTGCTTCCCCAATCTCGAACCAAATAATAGGAGATCTACATCTCCTTCCATATAATACCTCAAATGGTGCCATCTGGATACTTGCACGAAAGCTGTTATTATAAGCAAACTCTATGAGTGGCAAATGATCATCCCAGCTATCCTAGAAATCAAGAACGCAAGCACGCAACATGTCTTCAAGCGTCTGAATAGCGCTTTGCTTGCCTGTCGGTCTGTGGATGGAAGGTTGTACTAAGATTCACCTGAGTACCCAAACTTACTGAAATTTCTTTCAAAGATTGGTCGTGAACTGAGCCTCTCGATCGGAAATGATAGAAACTAGAGTGTCATGTAGCCTGACTATTTCCTTGATATACAACTGAGCATATTGTTCCACTGTGTCGGTAGATTTAACTGCCAAGAAATGTGCTGATTTCGTGAGTCGGTCCACGATCACCCAAATTAAGTCAAACTTGCACGGAGTGCATGGTAATCCTACCACAAAATCCATATTAATCATCTCCCACTTCCACATTGGAGTTTCTATGTTCTGTGTCAACCCACCAGGCCGTTGATGTTCGGCCTTCACTTGCTGACAGTTCGGACACCTTGCCACAAAGTCCGCCACATTCTTTTTCATGTCATTCCACCAATAGACTTCCTTGAGGTCGTGATATGTCTTCATAGAACCTGGATGCATGGAATACCTAGAAGTGTGAGCTTCGGTCATAATTCTTTCCCCGAGACCATCTACATTCGGAACACATAGTCGCCCTTGGTACCTTAGTGTACCATCATCCATGCTAAGAGAAAAAGGCGTAGTATTTTGTTTTTGAATCCCCTCCTTCAATTGCACCAAAAATGGATCGTTGTATTGCTTCTCTTTGACTTCCATAACAAATGATGAATCGGCCCTATTTTGCACAATTACCCCTCCTTCATTACAGTCTGTAAGACAAACTCCCAAACTAGCCAATCGATGGACTTTCTTGGCCAATGGTCTTTGATATACCTCAAAGTATGCTAAACTACCCATAGATTTCTGGCTAAGAGCATCTGCCACGACATTGGCTTTCCCCGGGTGATATAAAATATCGATGTCATAATCCTTGAGTAACTCAAACCATCTTCTTTACCTCAGATTCAGCTCCTTTTGTTTGAAAATATATTGAAGACTCTTGTGGTCCGTGAATACATCCACATGGACCCCATACAAATAGTGATGCCAAATTTTCAATGCAAAAACCACCGCCGCAAGTTCTAAGTCATGTGTTGGAAAATTCTTTTCATGATTCTTGAGTTACCTAGAAGCATATGCTATAACTTTACCGTGTTGCATTAACACACACCCAGGCCCAATTCGTGAAGCCTCACAATATACCATAAATTTATCTGTACCCTCTGGCAAGGTCAACACCGACGTTGTAGTCAATCTAGATTTCAACTTCTGGAATCTCCTTTCGCAGGCATCGGACCATTGGAACTTAACTACTTTCTGAGTCAATTTAGTCGACGGAGAGGCAAGATTAGAGAACCCCTCCACAAACTTCCTATAATACCCTACTAAGTCCAAGAAACTGCACATCTCGATGGGCGTTGTAGGTCTAGGCCAATTCTTTACTGCTGAAATCTTTTGAGGATCAACCTTGATTCCTTCTCTAGAGACAACATGACACAAGAATGTGACAAATTCGATCCAAAATTCACACTTTGAAAATTTCGCATACAATTGGTGCTGATGAAGAGTTTGCAACACTACCTGAGATGATCGACATGGTCCTCCCGACCTCGTGAATACACAAGAATATCGTCAATGAACACTATCACAAAGAAATCAAGGAAAGGCCTGAAAACCCGATTCATAAGATTCATGAAAGCCGTTGGGGCATTTGTAAGCCCAAAAGACAACACCAGAAATTCAAAATGCCCATACCGGGTCCTAAAAGTTATTTTCGGAATATCCTGCTCCCTGGTCTTCAATTGGTGATACCCGGATCGTAAATCAATTTTGGAGAAGTATCTAGCACCATGTAACTAATCAAACAAATCATCTATTCTTCGTAGTGGGTATTTGTTTTTGATTGTGACTTTGTTGAGCTGCCAGTAGTCAACGCACATCCTCAGTGATCCATCTTTCTTCCGCACGAAGAAAACCGGTGCGCCCCATGGCAACACACTCGGTCTGATGAAATCCTTTTCTAACAAATCCTTTAAATGTTCCTTTAGTTTCTTCAATTATGATGGTGCCATTCTGTAGGGAGGAATAGATATAGGCTACATGCCTAGTATCACATCAATCCCAAAATCAATCTCCCTATCTGGCGGAATCCCAGGGAGCTCATCAGGAAAGACCTCCGAAAATTCTTTCACAACTGGCACTGACTCGAGTGTAGGTGCCTCAGCATCGGTGTCCGTAGCCCGGACCAAGTGATAGATACACCCCTTGTTAATCATCTTCGTGGCCTTAAGGAATCTTAGGCACATAGAGGCTTTTCATACAATTTGGCACAACAACCTTTATTTCGATCTTAACAAGAAGCCTTAATATTTCTAACACATATTCCATATTTTTTAACACATCCTCAGTAACAAGATAACATGATGAATCATTTAGAATAAATATTGAACTTACATCCTTCAACACAAACACGTTAGAAATTGCCAATTCTATAATGATCAAGGGCTTACTCCAATTACATGCTCACCGTGGGGTTCGATTCTAAGAAGAAGGGGGTTTAGCCAACATACCTAAATTGATCTCCTTGAAACTATAAGATGTTCCGGAATATTAGACACTTCAATCTATTTTAGCAATATAACAAAATTGAACCAAAATTAGGAAGATGAACATGCTTTTAGCTCATTTGAGCATATTATCAAACACTAGGTGTGCATCAATGCCTTAAGGTCCTTTTCTTTGTGGAGGATTCCATCCTTCCCCAACCTATTCTCTGTCATTTTTAGCTCACAATCTTCCCACATACTACAAGGATACATGCATGCAAGGTAAGCACTCCCATCCCCATGAATTACCTTACTAATGGCCCATTCTAGTTACATTTTGAAATTAAGGGTTTGGGTGATAGAATCTTACCTCTTAGGAAGAAGACCTAGGTGCCTTTCTTGATAATCTTCAAGATTCTAAGTGAGAATTGGAGAGCAATGTGATGAAAATCACTTCTCCCACTATGACCCTATCTCTCACTCTAAAAATATCAGAAAATATGATCAAAATGGTCCATGGGGTGTGTTTTAACGGAATAGGGTCGGGTTTAAAACCCCCAAAAATGAAGCTCTGGAACATGTTTTGCGATCGCACAATCAATATGCGAACCGTGTATCGGTCGCATAATTGCTGACCAAAACGACCAAAAATCTGTCTGTGTGTGCGATCACTATGTGGCCCGCATAACTGTTATGCGGTCATATAATGCACCGCAGAACAGTTATGCGGTCGCATTATCGACCGCATAATTGCTTCCAGACTGACCCAATTAACCGCCTCACTCTGCGGCCATTATGCGGTCCGCAGAGTGATGCTACGATCGCATAATGGACCGCAGATACGCATTTCATTGCCAAATATTTTCCTTTACTTTCCGGTGCATTGTTCAACCCAAAAGGTCCGAGCGGTGGCTCGCAAGCTCGCCGTGAAGAATTTCTATAATACACAACACGTAAAACTAATTCGGCACTACGAAACATTTTTTTTCTTTTGTAAAATTTTACGGGGCCTTACATTCTCCCCCACTTAGGATAATACGTCCTTGAATGAGGGTAAATATATGTTATTAGCATCTTATGTAACTTAGTTTTCATACCACACACCAGCAACCCCAAATTTGACTAACTCCCTAACTCTCCAAAAATTTCGCAAGAGTTTCGTTTGTAACTAGGCCTATCCATATGTCAGAGAACCCTAGAAACATATCTTACAAACATGTATAGAACCCAAAAACATAGCATAACTCATAACCACACCAACTGTGGCCTCATGTAAACAACATATAATCAAAAAAGCATCTTTACATTAACTGAACATGTGATACAAAATTCTTAGGCGACAGGTTCGTAAAAGAAAGGATTACACGAATATTCAAACAAGTGAGGATAATTCTTCTTCATCTCTTCCTCGGTCTCCCACGTGGCCTCTTCAACTTGCTGGTTCCGCCATAACACTTTCACGGAGGCAATTTCTTTATTTCTCAACTTTCGGACTTGCCTATCAAGAATGGCAACTGGAATCTCTTCATATGACAATTCTTCATTAACCTCAATGGTCTCAACCGGAACAATGAGTGTCGTATCTCCAACTATTTTCTTAAACATAGACACATGAAACACTAGGTGTACTAACGACATCTCAGGTGGTAGGTCATGCTTGTACGCAACCTCACCGATCCTCTAAATGATTTTGTACGGCCCGGCATACCTCGGACTCAATTTCCCCTTTTTCCCAAATTGCATAATACCCTTCATGGGGGAAACCTTCAAGAATACCCAATCATCATCTTTGAACTCTAAGTCTCTGCGACGAACATCCGAATAGGACTTCTGATGACTCTGAGCAGTTTTTAATCGCTCCTTTATGATCTTAAATTTTTTCATAGCTTGATGTACAAGGTCTGGCCCTATCAACTCTGCTTTCGCAATCTCGAACCACACAATGGGAGATCTACATCTCCTTCCATATAATGCCTCAAATGGTGCCATCTGGATACCTGCACGAAAGTTGTTGTTATAAGCAAACTCTTTGAGTGGAAAATGAGCATCCCAGCTATCCTAGAAATCAAGAACACAAGCACGCAACATGTCTTCAACGGTCTGAATAGTCCGCTCTGCTTGCCCGTCGGTTTGTGGATGGAAGGTTGTACTAAGATTCACCTGAGTACCCCAAGCCTTGCTGATATTTCTTCCAAATATTGGCCGTGAACTGAGCCCCTTGATCTAAAATGATAGAAACTGGAGTATCATGTAGCCTGACTATTTCCTTGATATACAACCGAGCATAATGTTTCGCTGGGTCGGTAGATTTAACTGGCAAGAAGTGTGCTGATTTTGTGAGTCGGTCCACGATCACCCAAATTGAGTCAAACTTGCGCGGAGTGCGTGGTAATCCTACCACAAAATCCATATTAAGTATCTCCCACTTCCACATTGGAATTTCTTTGTTCTGTGTCAACCCACCAGGCCGTTAATGTTCAGCCTTCACTTGCTGCCAGTTCGGACACCTTGCCACAAAGTCTGCCATATTCCTTTTCATTTTATTCCACCAATAGACTTCCTTGAAGTCGTGATACATCTTCGTAGAACCTGAATGCACGGAATACCTAGAAGCGTGAGCTTCAGTCACAATTCTTTCCCCGAGACCATCTACATTTGGAATACATAATCTCCCATAGTACCTTAGAGTACCATCATCCATGCTAAGAGAAAAAGCTGTAGTCTTATGTTTTTGAATCCCCTCCTTCAATTGCACCAAAAATGGATCGCTGTATTACTTCTCTTTGACTTCCACCACAAGCGATGAATCGGCCCTATTTTGCACAATTACCCCCTCCTTCGTTAGAGTCCGTAAGCCGAACTCCCAAACTAGCCAATCGATGGACTTCCTTGGCCAATGGTCTTTGATATACCTCCAAGTGTGCTAAACTACCCATAAATTTCCGGCTAAGAGCATCTGCCACGACATTGGCTTTCCTCGACTGATATAAAATATCGATGTCGTAATCCTTGAGTAACTCAAGCCATCTTGTTTGCCTCAGATTCAGCTCCTTTTTTTGAAAATATATTGAAGACTCTTGTGGTCCGTGAATACATCCACATGGACCCCATACAAATAGTGACGCCAAATGTTCAATGCAAAAACCACTGCCGCAAGTTCTAAGTCATGTGTTGGATAATTCTTTTCATGATTCTTGAGTTGCCTAGAAGCATATGCTATAACTTTGTCGTGTTGAATTAACACACACCCAAGCCCAATTCGTGAAGCATCATAATATACCACAAATTCATCTGTACCCTCTGACAAGGTCAACACCGGCGCTGTACTCAATCTTGATTTCAACTCCTGGAAGCTCCTTTCACATGCATCAGACCATTGGAACTTAACTACTTTCTGAGTCAATTTAGTCAACGGAGAGGCAAGAGTAGAGAACCCCTCTACAAACTTCCTGTAATACCCTACTAAGCCCAAGAAACTGCGAATCTTGGTGGGCGTTGTAGGTCTAGGCCAATTCTTTACTGCTGAAATCTTTTGAGGATCAACCTTGATTCCTTCTCTAGAGACAACATGACCCAAGAATGTGACAGATTCGAGCCAAAATTCACACTTTGAAAATTTTGCATGCAATTGGTGATAATGAAGAGTCTGCAACACTACCCTGAGAAGATCGGCATGGTCCTCCCGACCTCATGAATACACAAGAATACCGTCAATGAACACTATCATAAAGGAATTGAGGAAAAGCATGAAAACCTGATTCATAAGATCCATGAAAGCCACTGGGGCAGTTGCTAGCTCAAAAGACATTAAAAATGCCTATACCGGGTCCTAAAAGCTATTTTCAGAGTATCCTGCTCCCTGATCTTCAATTGGTGATACCCGGATCGTAAATCAATTTTGAAGAAGTATCTACCACCCTGTAACTGATCAAATAAATCATCTATTCTTGGTAGTGGGTATTTGTTTTTTATTGTGACTTTGTTGAGCCGCCGATAGTCAATGCACACCTCAGTGATCCATCTTTATTCCTCACGAAGAGAATCGGTGCGCCCCATGGAGACACACTTGGTCGGATGAAACCCTTTTTCTAACAAGTCCTTCAATTGTTCCTTTAGTTCCTTCAATTATGCTGGTGCCATTTTGTAGGGCAGAATACATATAGGTTGTGTGCCTGGCATCACATCAATCCCAAAATCAATCTCCATATCTGGCGAAATCCCAGGGAGCTCATCAGGAAAGACCTCCGAAAATTCTTTCACAACTAGCACTGACTCGAGTGTAGGTGCATCAGCATCGATGTCCGTAACCCGGACCAAGTGATAGATACACCCCTTGTTAATCATCTTCGTGGGCTTAAGGTAAGCAATAAACCTACCTTTTGGCATCACATTATCCCTCTTCCACTCAATAACCGGCTCATAAGGAAATTCAAACCTCACAGTTCTAGTTCGGCAGTCGAGCTTAGCAAAACATGAATAAAGCTAATCCATTCCCATAATTACATCAAAATCAACCATCCCCAATTCAATGAGATTGGCCACGGTGTCCCGACCATGCACCGTGACAACACAAGCCTTATAAACTCAGGCGGCCATAATAGACTTGCCAACCGGAGTAGACACAAAGAACGACTCAGGAAGTTATTTCGGTTCTATCCCAAATTCCATAGCAACATAAGGTGTAACATAGGACAAGGTGGAACCGGATCAATAAGCGCATATAGATCATGAGTTTGGACAGTCAATATACCTGTGACAGCATCTGGAGAAGCCTCTTCACTCTGGCAACCACTCATAGCATAGAAATGTCTAGGTCCTCCTAAACTCTGCGCACCACCCCTAGCTGCACCACGCCTTGTTGGTGCTGGTGGGCCTCGAGTTGGAGGGGGTGCTGAAGATGTAGCAGCTGCAGAACTGGATGGCTGTGTTGTTCCCCTGCCTGCACCCTAGCATGATGAATGGTAGTCCCTCTGAATATGACCCCTCAATCCATACCCGTAACATATAGGTAAGTCCATATAGCAGATCCCCGAGTGCATCTTCCCACACCTGGGTCATGGGGGCCTCTACTGTTATGGGAATTTCCCTCCTGATCGGCCCTGATAGTGGGGTCCCCTGCTGCCCTGATTGGGCCTGAAGCGACTCCCCTGCTACTGACTGTGCCCCGCTGGCGGTGCACTGACTGAAGACTGAGCATGATATTGGGTTGGCCCTGATTACACTCCCCTAAAAGTTGATCTTCCCCCACCAAATGACTCCTCAAAGTTGCCCGCGGACCGGGTCTTGCTGGTACCCTCTCGCTCCCTTCTATTCTTTAACTTGTGGTCCTCTGTAGCTTGAGAAAATGCTACCATTTTCCCATAGTTCATGTGTGAATTCAAGGAAGTTGTAGTGGCATCATTGATAACCAAGGGGCTAAGGCCATGCACAAACCAATACATTCTAGCCTTCATAGTAGGTAACATGAGAATGGCATATTTTGACAAGTGCTAACTTCATGTGATACTCCCTCACACTCCAACTCCCTTGCTTAAGATTCTCAAACTCTGCTGCACGGGCTGCCCTAGTCTCGGCAGGCAAGAAATGGTCCATAAAGGCATCCACAAACTCACTCCATCTCGCTGGAGGGCTCCTCTCCTACCGAGAGTCCTCCCACAACTCAAACCAAGAATATGCCACCCCCTTCAGGCGGTAGGCGGCCAACTCCAATCCCTCCATCTCAGTAGCGCGCATAACTTGGAGAGTCTTATGCATATCATTAATAAAGTCATGTGGGTCCTCCTCGGTATTAGCACTCGTGAACACCGGAGGATCCAACTGCAGAAATTTGTTCACCCTAGAACTAGTAGAATCCCCTTGCTACCTAGAAGATATAGGTGCAACATTTGACCTTTGGGCCTGAGAAGCCACTATCTGAGTCAGCATCTGAATAGCTCCCCTAAGATCCCCATCCGAAATACCAGAGCCGGAAGCTTGGGCTGGAGGTGGAATCGGAATGTCAGGTGGAGGAACCGTCACACCCTCAGTATGTATAGGAACTGGTGTGGCCTGGGCCGGTGTAGTGGAATCAGGTAGTGTAGCAGTGGGGGAATTATCTTCACCCCTCGGGTGTTCACCCGCTTCATCAAATAAAGGGTCAACTACCACTCCTAAGGCGGCGTTAGCTCATTGGCCAGTTCTTACTCTCTTCTTAGGTACCATATACTGAAAGTTAAAGGAATGCACGATTTAGAGAAGGAACAGTTGCACAATTAGCTTCATCGCACGATCCAAAATATCAAAGAAGTGTATTGTTCCTAAATGTCCAAGTAGCCTCCAACTTATAGATGTGGTCGACAACACACCGATAAGAAGGACTCTACCAGACATGGCTCTGAGACATCCTAGGATTCAAGGTAGAGCTTCTTGGTCATCGCAGTCCCTTTGAGTCCTTTCCTTATATTGTATTGTCATCTTGTCATTTGAACATTATTGTAATTCGATCTTTGAGATCTTTGCATGTACTTATCTAGAGTTCATGACTCTGTATTACCAAATCTTGGGAGGTTGTTATGATTATTATTGCCTAGTCTTATTTCGCTTGTGTTTCGGTATTTAAATTAAACTTTTTTCAAATTCATAATTAAAACTGTCTTAATCATTGTTAGTAATCGGCTTACCTAGTCTTAGAGACTAGGTGCCATCACGACTCCTGCGATAGGTTTTTAGGTTGTGACAAGTTGGTATCAGAGCTCTAGGTTCATAGGGTTTTACGAGTCACGAACAAATTTAGTAGAGCCATGCGGATTGTTACGGAGACGTCTGTACTTATCTTCGAGAGGCTACAAAACTATTAGGAAAATTCCACTTCTTTCATTCATGTCATGCGGATTTGTTGATTTCGAAGTTTGAGCCTTTATATCTCTATTCTCTCATAGATGGAGAGTACACGCGCTACCGGATCAGCTGAGCACACACTTACGCCCCCTGCTAGAGTCGTGAGAGGTTGGGCCCGAGGTAGACGTCGAGGAGTGGCATGCGCCACAACTAGAGCACATGTCAGAGCAGCAGTTGAGGAGCCGTCAGTAGCTCCGATTGGGGGACAGGCACCGAAGGCGCCTATTGTTACCCCCGGGATTCAAGAGACTTTAGCACAGTTCCTGAGCATGTTTGGTACATTGGCTCAGGAGAGATTGATCTCTGTTGCATCTACTTCGCTGATTGGGGGAGGAGCTCAGACTACCACCGCCCATAATCAAGAGCAGCGGACTCATATTGGTCAGGTTCTGGGTGTAGTGACCGTACAGCCTGCTATTCCGATTCAACCCGAGGTCAGGCCAGGGGCATCAGAGGAGAAGCAGAAGAGGCTTGAGAGGTTCAAGAGGTATAGTCCACCTACTTTCAGTGGCACAGATACCGATGATGCTCATGATTTTCTAGAGAAGTGTCACCATATTCTCCGCACCATGGGTATTGTGGAGGTGAGCGGAGTTACTTTTACTATATTTCAGCTATCGGGAGCAGCGTATCAGTACTTTTACTACATTTCAGCTCATGGTTTTTAGGGCACCATTACGGTGTTAGAGTATTCTATCAAGTTCGGTGAGTTATCCCGCCATGCACCTACTTTGGTTCCTACAGTCAGAGAGTGAGTTTGCATATTCATTGAGGGGGTCAATTATGATCTTAGATTCATCATGGCTCGGGAGTTGCAGACTGGTACTCCATTTCAATAGGTGGCGGAGATTGCCAAGATGTTAGAGTGTATTCGGGGTGAGGAGAGGGAGGATAAGGACACCAAGAGGTCTCGAGGTTCTGGAGGGTTCCTAGGATTCTAATCTTTAGCTATGACCCATCGTGGCGGAAGCATTGGCAGTCGGCCAGTCCAGTATGCAGTTCAGACTACTCGTGGTGCTCCAATTAATCAGGGTACTCATGTGGGCCAGTCATCTTTTAGTGTACCACCGGCACGTGATTCCTACAGTAGTTATTCCAGTTATCCGGCATGGACTCAATATGAGCAGCCACACCTACAGAGGGGTTGTTATAAGTGTGGTAATACTAGGCACATCATGAAAGATTGTCCCAGACTCGGGAGGGGCGGATTTCATTAGAGCACTTAGGCTACGGGCTTCATTCCAATTGACACTCCACCTGTACGGCCAGTTAGAGGTGGAGGACAGACGGGTAGATGGTGCCCTAGAGGGGGAGGCCTGGCCCGTTGATGTGCTTTCCATAGTAGGGCTGAGGCCGCTACACCAGATGGTGTCATTAAAGGTATGGTTTCGATTTGTTATAGAGGAGCATCATTCTTATTTTGATTCGGTTCTTCTTATCGGGGTGAGTCCTCCTATCTTCTTGTATGGGTGAGTTTCGTGATTTTGTACTCGACTTATGTGCTCACCTCTGTTGGGAGATTCTATAGTGGTATCCCATGTCTATTGTTTTGTTTTGTTCACCATTGAGAGCTATGCGACTAGATTGAACTTTCTGTTACTCATTACGGTAAGTTTTGATGTGATTTCTGGATGGTTTGGCTACGATTTGTGATTTAGATGATCTATTGGTATGGGAAGTCCACTACATGTGATTTTATTTTGCGGAATTCAGTTAATAAAAGTTTTTGGTTGGTGTGAGGTGTATTCTACTTGTGATTCAAAGTTGAGGGTAAGACCCTCGCGTTTTTGTGTGATTTGATATGTTTGGACCGGGCTACGTGCCGCGATGGAGTTGTATTAGGATGAGATCCTTGTGATTAGTTCATATGTTTTGATACTCACTTGTGGAATTGATTCATAGTATGGTACTGATAGGGAGTTTTGCCTATCAGGCTTGTTTGATAATTCTCTCATGTGTTTCTCTTTGCATATTTAGTCATATTCGCGTTGTGCTTGTTGGGTTTTAGCTTGCGAGGTGTGTGCCTAGGTGGCGTTAGTGTGACTTGCTGATTTGAGTGAATGGTCATGGGATATTCATGTTTCTTGCATCGTTGTCAATGTTGTGATTTTAGTGAATGATCATTGGATATTCATGTTTCTTGCATCTTTGTTAGTGTTGTGAAGGTTTGGAACAGGGTTTTAGCTGATATGAGGTTAATTACAGGTGTTGTATTTGATTATGGTCAACTATGGTGGTTAGAGATGTTGTTATGGGCATATGTGTGATGTGTTACGTCATGTGGTTGTACATTGTGGGTAAAGGCATAAGTTGTTGCAGCTGGTTGAGGCTGATACTGTGTGTTAGAGTAGGAACCGAGTCTTTGGGAGATGATAGGATGGTGAAACTTTTGGTTCTAAGGCTTATCAGTATGGGTGGAAGGAATAATCTTCAGTTGAGATGGCGTTGCCAGGCTTATGTAGATTGGGGTGACGTGGGGTCACCCGCGAGTATATGTATGGTGAGTTCATTCAGTGATTTGATGACTTCAGAACGGTTCTTGGCACGTTCGAGGACGAATGTTTGTTTAAGAGGGGGAGAATATAATGACCCGACTGGTTGTTTTGATAATTAGTGTCCCGTTCAATGGCTTAAGGTCTCGAGTAGCTTCGTGTTATGTATTATGACTTGCGTGTGTCGCCGAGTTTAGTTTTCGGATGTTTCGGGATTGATTTAGAAGGATGATTCTTGTTTTAGAAGTTTAAGCGATAAGAGTTGAATGGAGTTTGACATTTGTGTAGACGACTCCAGAATGGTGTTTTGATGATTCCAATAGCTTCGTATGGTGATTTTGGTCTTTGGCGTATGCCCGAATTTGGATTTGGAAGTCTGTAGGTTGATTTGATGTATTTCTGCAAAATATGGAAAGTTGAAGGTTTGGAAGGTTGAGAGGTTTGACCGGGAGTTGACTTTGGGGATATCGGGCTCGGATTGCAATTCCGATAGTTTAAATATCTCTTTTATGTCATTTGGAACTTGCATACATAATTTCACGTCATTTAGGATTTATTTGATATGATTCGGTGCGAGTTGTAGAAGTTGAAAGTTTATAAGTTCATTAAGTTCGATTTGAGGTGTGATTCGTAGTTTTGACATTGTTTGATGTGATTTGTGGTCTCGAGTAGGTCCGCG
>AWOL01S0014488.1:363247-380082 GCA_000715115.1 Nicotiana otophora
GGCTTATGTAGATTGGGGTGACGTGGGGTCACCCGCGAGTATATGTATGGTGAGTTCATTCAGTGATTTGATGACTTCAGAACGGTTCTTGGCACGTTCGAGGACGAATGTTTGTTTAAGAGGGGGAGAATATAATGACCCGACTGGTTGTTTTGATAATTAGTGTCCCGTTCAATGGCTTAAGGTCTCGAATAGCTTCGTGTTATGTATTATGACTTGCGTGTGTCGCCGAGTTTAGTTTTCGGATGTTTCGGGATTGATTTAGAAGGATGATTCTTGTTTTAGAAGTTTAAGCGATAAGAGTTGAATGGAGTTTGACATTTGTGTAGACGACTCCAGAATGGTGTTTTGATGATTCCAATAGCTTCGTATGGTGATTTTGGTCTTTGGCGTATGCCCGAATTTGGATTTGGAAGTCTGTAGGTTGATTTGATGTATTTCTGCAAAAAATGGAAAGTTGAAGGTTTGGAAGGTTGAGAGGTTTGACCGGGAGTTGACTTTGGGGATATCGGGCTCGGATTGCAATTCCGATAGTTTAAATATCTCTTTTATGTCATTTGGAACTTGCATACATAATTTCACGTCATTTAGGATTTATTTGATATGATTCGGTGCGAGTTGTAGAAGTTGAAAGTTTATAAGTTCATTAAGTTCGATTTGAGGTGTGATTCGTAGTTTTGACATTGTTTGATGTGATTTGTGGTCTCGAGTAGGTCTGCGTTATGTTATGGAACTTGTTGGTATGTTCGGACAGGGTCCCGAGGGCCCCGAGTGCGTTTCAGATGGGTTTCAGATCATTTGGATCATATTTAGAGAAGCTGGTTTGGGCAAGGATCTGGTGTGGTCGCACCTGCAGACCACTGGGCGCAGGTGCGTTGATCGCAGGCGCGTAGGAGAAGGGGCGCCGAAATGGAACAAGACTGGATGAGGGAGACCACAGAAGCGGATGTATGGGCGCATCTGCGCAACCGCAAAAGCGGAACTCCAAGCGCAAAAGCGCATTCCCTATCACAGAAGCGACTTTGGCTAAGGTAGAGTATTTCTGTAGAAGCGGATAATCTGCCGCAGAAGCGACCTTCTGACCACAAAAACGGGATCTCTGGACAGATTGTATTTATGTCGAGGGTTTGGTTATTTTTATCATATCTTGTTTTGCAAACCTCGGTTTTGGGCGATTTTGGAGGGATTCTTCACGACTTGGATTGGGGTAAGTGTTCTTTACCCGTATTTGAATATATTTCATGATTCTATATTTGTTTTTATCATTAAATTAGTAGTTTGAGCTGGAGAAAAATGAGAATTTTTGTATAAACTTTCAAAAATGTAAAATGAGGATTTGAAGGACGATTTGATGTCGGAATTGGATAATTTTGGTATGGTTGGACTCGTATCAGAAAGAGTATTTGGATTTTTGTGAAACTTGTCGGGTTATGAGGTGCGAGCCTGGGGTTGACCTTTTGGGTTGACTTTTTAGTTTTCATTAAAGATCGAAGCTTTATTATCCAAAATTATTTCCTATGGTTTTTATTTATGATATTAAGTTATTTTGACTAGATTTCAGCTGTCTGAAGATTGTTTCACATGAGAAGGTCATTTTAGAGTATCAGTTTTAGCTTCTTTGAGATAAGTATCTTGCCTAACTTTGTGTGTGGGAACTACCCCCATAGGATTTGAGTCGTTTTTGCTATTTGTGTCATGTGAAAGTAGTGTACGTGAGGTGACGAGTATGTAGTCGGGGTTATATGTGGAAATCAACCGATTTAGACTCTTAGGCATCTTTCATGTACTTATTTGGAATTGTTGGCACATGTTATATCTTTTATTCGTCATCTCTACTATCACATGCTCTATTTGAAGTTGTCGTTACATGTCAATTTGCTCTTATATGCTTTATTTGGAGTTGTTATCACTTTTATCATTATGTGATTTCTTTTATTGTGGAGTTATTCTTAGTTTAAATTGTTGTTACATGATATCCTTTTGTTGCCGGGTTGTTCTCATGCATTTATACGTAGTACTAGTCCGTACCATCTTTTTCATTGTTAGCCAATTCGTACACTAGAATTCGAAGTTTGTCATTTCATAGAAATACTTTCACTATTGATTTTATCCTTAAATAATTAATTGGAACAGATGTGATCGAAAGTCATTCATCTATTTTAATTGAAGTTGTGCTAAAAGGGGGGTGTTATTCCTTGTTGAGTTACTTTCCCGTTCATTTTGTTGTTACTGAGATTCTATACACATTGTGTTGAGTCGTGGGCTGTTTGTTGCGGAAATATTGATATTGTTGGACCTTTGGAAAGGTTATGTCCTATGGGAACTTGTGATACGAGTTGATATGTTGTTTTGTTGTAATGTTAGCACATGTGAATTGTTGTGTGATTTGGTTGCTGTTATACAGAAGGGTGGCTTACCGTTATTTCTATGCGCGGCATAAGGGTGGCATCTCGTTATTGTTGAATGTACGGAGTGATACGGGTGGCTATCGGAGTGATACAAGTGACTAATGATATTGTCAGGGCGGAGTGATACGGGTGGCTATCGGAGAGATAAGGGTGGCAATGTCAGGGATAATGTGTGATGGCTTGGGGACATTGTGTTGGTGATTTTCGTGTGATGGTGTGTTTTCCTTTGTTAATGTCATACACCTTACGAGACTTGTTTTGTTGCTTCGATGAGCTACTCGATGTCTTTGATATTACTTATTGACTTGGGCTACAGTAGTATACTCGCACAAGCATACACCGTAGCATGCCACTTGTACTAGCTCAAGAGTATGAAACTTGACAGTTATGGATCATGCCCATGTGTTCTTGTATTATATATTTTCGTGTTGATATCGAGCATGTGATCATGCCAGGTGGATTGTGATTGTGATCCTGTGACCATTCCAAGCAGATTGTGATTGTGAGCCTATGACCATGCCGGACGGATTGCGATTGTGAGCATGTGATCATGCTGGATGGATTGTGGATGTGAGTCTGTGATCATGTCGGGCACATGAGTCGTCCGTTCGGTCGTGATTTAAAATGTGGGCACTAGGTGCTATGAGCATATGATAGTGGGTTGAGACCCGTGACTTGTGACTATGATATGAGGTATCTCGGGAAATTTTCGATGCGAGACTTATATTAGAACGGCTTGATTAATTGATTGTTATTTGTTAGAACAGAATTTTTGGTTTCAATGGTATTTTCACGGTGTTCTTATTGCTTTACTGTTTATATCATATGTTGGTTTTGTTGCCATTTATTGATTTCTGTTTTCTATTATTAGCTTACTTCAATACTGCACATGTTATTTCACTACTAACTCTGCTTGTGCCTTGGGACAATAGGCCCACACCACATACCCAAACGAATCAAACAGTAGCCCAAACATTTAAGAGAAAACAAACAAACTCAAAGGTAATTGGAACCTAATTAATCTGAAAAGGCAATTAATTAATCATGGCAAAGCAATTAAACGACTAATCAAAAATCCAATAGTCAAATCCCCCACCAAGAAGATGTGTGACTAACTATTGATTCGGTAAAGTTTAACTTTGAACAACCAACTAAACCTAACAAATCCTAACCAAGCAACGAAGCATGTAATTGAAAATAATTTAAAGAGAAAAAAGAAATATGTATACCTATTCGAATCTGGGAAGAGTGTAAGCAGAAACCGACAAGCGAACAAAATTCCGGCAAGCCCAAACTATTGGTATATAAACATTGGCCGTAATTCTCCATTTTGGTCAGTGTTATATATAACAATAGCTTTTGCATTGCCGAACAAAAGAGAGGCCAAGGATCTAAGGAATTCTGGCCGGTCAATGGTGGTTTGACCGACCACGAGCGACCGTGAAATGACACAAGACCGGCATAAAATGATAGCACTTAACATGAGGAGTCAAATGATGTATGTTTCGACCCCTAACAGACTAAGATTGGGAAACAATCAAGACGGGGACGAACTAGGTTTTCTGTCGATTCCTAGATCATTAAATCGAGAAGTTCTAGGGGGATTTGAAGAGCAAGGTTAGGGGATTTGGAAAGAAGAAGGGATGGAGATTGTTTGGTGTTAAATTGGGGAGGTTTGGAGGTTGGCCGCCAGCGTGAGGCAATTTTTGGCGGTGGCTCTGGGCGGATAGTGAGAGAGACGAGAAGAGAGAAAATGGGGGTTTAGGGTTTGACTAATTTCGGATAGTTTTATTTAACATGGGAGTTGAGTTCCCATCCGTTGGATGATAGAAGATGAAGGGAGGAGATTAAAGGGACAAAATGGGGTTGTTTGGTTAAGTAACAAACTGGACTGGGTCTGGACGGGCTGGAACGGGTATTGAGGCACGACTGGGCCGTCGAAATGTTGTCCCAAGTCCAATTTTAAGCTTAGCAGTCCCCTTTCTTCTTTGGCTTTGATTTTCAGAATTAGCCATTTTTAGATTTACATCTAACTAGATCTAATTTTGCACATCTAAATTATTTATCCATTTAACCAATATTAAACTACTTCAATTGTGAATTAACCAATTAGCTAATTAATTGAATCATAAAAATGCAAGAGAGGATTAAAGTAATCCCCTTTCTTCTTGTTATTTTGTATTTAGAACTATATGTAATTAAATGCTAATGATGCAATTAAAACCTAGAAATATGCAATGAACAAAAGATAAAAATATATTTTTAGGATTTTCATGTTTGTTTTAAAAAGAACGTTCCTAATGATGCAACGATGCAAGTAATCCATTAATGCAATAAAAATACAAACAAATATCCAAACAAAATTCCTAAAATTCTACGAAGAATACAATTAAAACTATTATAAACAGTTTTAGGAGTAATTTTATATATGGGGTAAAACTTACGTGCTCACAGCTGTAGAAGAGTAAATGGGGTATTGGGGTTAGGGGCGAGTTATATCAAAAGGGGCAAAGGGATATGGGCTATTTGATTAAAGGCGATGGACGGCAATGATCAAAGGATCATCGGGGTCGGTTTTGGCAGGTCATGAACGGGTTGAACGGGCATGGGTCATCTGAATTGGGCTCAGGGATATTAGGTCTGGTCATTTAGATCAAATTGATCCACATTTCAGCATATCATTGGGCTATTTTAAAAATATATATAATTTAATAAAAATAATTTAAAAAATATTTAATAATATGTAAAAAACGTTTTTGTAACATTGAACTTAAAATAATGAACTAAGATCATGAAAATAGAAAGTGTTATTTTGACGAAGAAAATATGATAAAATATGATTAATTATGGAGAACGTAGGCTACTATTGTAAATAATGCAGAAATGATATAAAATGCAATCGAATTATGAAAACTCCCTAAAATATCACAAAATGCATATGAAATACTACACATGTAAATAAAGTATTTTGACCAATTAGCCAATCATAAATAATTTTAAGAAATAATAATAAATTACTTATCACTCACAAAAATACTAAAATTAANGATTTTCGTGTGATGGTGTGTTTTCCTTTGTTAATGTCATACACCTTACGAGACTTGTTTTGTTGCTTCGATGAGCTACTCGATGTCTTTGATATTACTTATTGACTTGGGCTACAGTAGTATACTCGCACACGCATACACCGTAGCATGCCACTTGTACTAGCTCAAGAGTATAAAACTTGACAGTTATGGATCATGCCCATGTGTTCTTGTATTATATGTTTTTGTGTTGATATCGAGCATGTGACCATGCCAGGTGGATTGTGATTGTGATCCTTTGACCATTCCAGGCGGATTGTGATTGTGAGCCTATGACCATGTCGGACGGATTGCGATTGTGAGCATGTGATCATGCTGGATGGATTGTGGATGTGAGTCTGTGATCATATCGGGCGGGTTGAGAAATTGGCACATGAGTTGTCCGTTCGGTCGTGATTTGAAATGTGGGCACTAGGTGCTATGAGCATATGATAGTAGGTTGAGACCCGTGACTTGTGAATATGATATGAGGTATCTCGGGAAATTTTCGATGCGAGACTTGTATTAGAACGGCTTGATTAATTGATTGTCATTTGTTAGAACAGAATTTTGGTTTCAATGGTATTTTCACGGTGTTCTTATTGCTTTACTATTTATATCACATGTTGGTTTTGTTGCCATTTACTGATTTCTGTTTTCCATTATTAGCTTACTTCAATACTGCACATGTTATTTCACTACTAACTCTGCTTGGGCCTTGGGCCAATAGGCCCAAACCACCTACCCAAACGAATCAAACAGTAGCCCAAACATTTAAGAGAAAACAAACAAACTCAAAGGTAATTGGAACCTAATTAATCAGAAAAGGCAATTAATTAATCATGGCAAAGTAATTGAACGACTAATCAAAAATCCAATAGTCAAATCCCTCACCAAGAAGATGTGTGACTAACTATTGATTTAGTAAAGTTTAACTTTGAACAACCAACTAAACCTAACAAATCCTAACCAAGCAACGAAGCATGTAATTGAAAATAATTTAAAGAGAAAAAGGAAATATGTATACCTATTCGAATCTGGGAAGAGTGTAAGCAGAAACCGACAAGCGAACAAAATTCCGGCAAGCACAAATTATTGGTATATAAGCATTGGCCGTAATTCTCCATTTTGGTCAATGTTATATATAACAATAGCTTTTGCATTGCCGAACAAAAGAGAGGCCAAGGATCTAAGGAATTCTGGCCGGTCAATGGTGGGTTGACCGACCACGAGCGACCGTGAAATGGCACAAGACCGGCATAAAATGATAGCACTTAATATGAGGAGTCAAATGATGTACGTTTCGACCCCTAACAGACTAAGATTGGGAAAAAATCGAGACGGGGACGAACTAGGTTTTCTGTCGATTCCTAGATCAACAAATCGAGAAGTTCTAGGGGGATTTGAAGAGCAAGGTTAGGGGATTTGGAAAGAAGAAGGGATGGAGATTGTTTGGCGTTAAATTGGGGAGGTTTGGAGGTTGGCCGCCGGCGTGAGGCAATTTTTGGCGGTGGCTCTGGGCGGATAGTGAGAGAGACGAGAAGAGAGAAAATGGGGGTTTAGGGTTTGACTAATTTCGGATAGTTTTATTTAACATGGGAGTTGAGTTCCCATCCGTTGGATGATAGAAGATGAAGGGAGGAGATTAAAGGGACAAAATGGGGTTGTTTGGTTAAGTAACAAACTGGACTGGGTCTGGACGGGCTGGAACGGGTATTGAGGCACGACTGGGCCGTCGAAATGTTGTCCCAAGTCCAATTTTAAGCTTAGCAGTCCCCTTTCTTCTTTGGCTTTGATTTTCAGAATTAGCCATTTTTAGATTTACATCTAACTAGATCTAATTTTGCACATCTAAATTATTTATCCATTTAACCAATATTAAACTACTTCAATTGTGAATTAACCAATTAGCTAATTAATTGAATCATAAAAATGCAAGAGAGGATTAAAGTAATCCCCTTTCTTCTTGTTATTTTGTATTTAGAACTATATGTAATTAAATGCTAATGATGCAATTAAAACCTAGAAATATGCAATGAACAAAAGATAAAAATATATTTTTAGGATTTTCATGTTTGTTTTAAAAAGAACGTTCCTAATGATGCAACGATGCAAGTAATCCATTAATGCAATAAAAATACAAACAAATATCCAAACAAAATTCCTAAAATTCTACGAAGAATACAATTAAAACTATTATAAACAGTTTTAGGAGTAATTTTATATATGGGGTAAAACTTACGTGCTCACAGCTGTAGAAGAGTAAATGGGGTATTGGGGTTAGGGGCGAGTTATATCAAAAGGGGCAAAGGGATATGGGCTATTTGATTAAAGGCGATGGACGGCAATGATCAAAGGATCATCGGGGTCGGTTTTGGCAGGTCATGAACGGGTTGAACGGGCATGGGTCATCTGAATTGGGCTCAGGGATATTAGGTCTGGTCATTTAGATCAAATTGATCCACATTTCAGCATATCATTGGGCTATTTTAAAAATATATATAATTTAATAAAAATAATTTAAAAAATATTTAATAATATGTAAAAAACGTTTTTGTAACATTGAACTTAAAATAATGAACTAAGATCATGAAAATAGAAAGTGTTATTTTGACGAAGAAAATATGATAAAATATGATTAATTATGGAGAACGTAGGCTACTATTGTAAATAATGCAGAAATGATATAAAATGCAATCGAATTATGAAAACTCCCTAAAATATCACAAAATGCATATGAAATACTACACATGTAAATAAAGTATTTTGACCAATTAGCCAATCATAAATAATTTTAAGAAATAATAATAAATTACTTATCACTCACAAAAATACTAAAATTAACCAATTATTTATCAAAACATACTTTTAAAAATACATAATAGCTTTAAAATTCTATAAAGCTATAATAAATGATAAAATCACTATTTGGACATGTAATGGAGCAATAATATGTAAAATATCCTATAAATATTACTTAAAAGTATATACAATATATTAGTTCACAAAAGGCAAATGGAACCATGAGGGTAAAATTGAGTATCAACACTCGCCAATCCTCTCCAACACCTCAAATGGGCCAATAAACCTCGGACTCACTTGTCCTTCTTCCCAAACCTCATCACGCATTTCACAGGCGAAAATCAATTTACAGTCCAAGATAATCAAAAATATTATTTTTCTACTAAACTACTTTTGCAGAAATTAAACAAGTAACTAGCTAAACTAACATAGAGCAAGAGATTGTGATGGAATTTTAATCAAAGGAGATGAACATTCTAGGGTTATGATCGTTTATAAATTCTATTGAGTTCGTAACTACACCTGTTAATCCGAATTATCTATGGTTGCTAGTTGATCGGATCGGCGCCAAACACTTATTGATTCCCCAAGTATACGCAAGTATACGTGACCGTCAAATAATAAAGTGACTCGAAAATCGGATATCAAACCCACAGAAACTTAGAGTAATTGTAAACTAAGCAAACAAAAAATTAAACAAGTAATTAGCTAAACTAACACAGATCAAGAGATTGTGATAGGATTTTAATCAAAGGAGATGAACATTCCAGGGTTGTGATCATTTTATCAATTCTATTGAGTTCATAACTACACATGTTAATCCGAATTATCTATGGGTGCTAGCTGACCGGCAACGGCACCAAAAACTTATTGGTTCCCCAAGTACACGCAAGTATACGTGGACGTCAAGTAATAAAGTGATTCAAAAGTCGGATGTCGAACTCACAGAAACTTAGATTAATCATTAACTAAGTTAGCTAAAAGCAATTTACTGTCCAACATAATCAAAAAATATTGTTTCTCTACTAAACTACTTTTGCAAAAATTAAACAAGTAATTAGCTAAACTAACACTGACCAAAAGATTGTTATGGGATTTTAATTAGAGGAGATAAACATTCCAGGGTTATGATCGTTTTATCAATGCTATTAAGTTCATAACTACACCTGTTAATCCGAATTATCTATGGTTGCTAGTTGACCGGATCGTTTGTATAAATAGCATACTCCCACATTACTATCCGTCTATCCATAATATATCAACCTTATATTCCTATGGTATTGAATCTATCATGGATGAAGAACATACGACATTCAACTAAGCAAGACTGTTAGATATATTCCTATCCTAACTGCGAAATCTTTTCCTTAGCCATAAGTTTAGAAACAAGCTCTCTCCAATTCTACTCTAATCTAAACACGGCTTTGTCAAGCATAGCATAGATAGTAAATACAACTCAACTGCTGGCCAAACAATTAAGAAATTATGCACAGAATTAGAGAAACATCCAAAGATAATAACTCGAATTAACGGTGATGTAATTTACAAACTTCAATATTCATGTCAACCACAACCCTAGAAACTAGAGTGCTTAGCCACTCATGTTCGTAGTAATAAATATCCAAGTATTTTTCATAAACGAATTACAAAGAAAAGATGAAGGAATGAAGAACTCGATGATTTTCTCCTTCAAAAGTTGTTCCACATGATGTTCCCGCCTCCAAATAATGTCCAACTCTCTCAAAAATAGGTTTAGAACCCCTTTTATACATGTTGGGGACGTGTAGGGTTGCAATCACCATGTCCCAGCCAAATTAGGATGAAATTGCCCTTGAGCGTCACGCTTTGTGCCTGGATGGCACGAAGCTGGACAATGAACTTTTTAGCATGTTGTCAACAGCATTTCGGTTCGCGCCTGGCTCCAAACTAGACGCCAAAGTCATACTTCCTCCAAATTCTTCCGTTTTTACTTCAATTTGTACGCAAACTTTCAAAATCACTTTTAATTGACTCTTACACATATAAATATCGTTATTAAGCTCGAGACACAAATATTCACATCAAAGTTAACAAGATCGAGGCATAATGCAAGGCAAATTAGATACAAAAACATGAATTTTGAGCCAAACATCAGCGAAACTCTAAGAAGAACCTTCTCACCCTCCATGAAAGTCACGCCACGAACCTTCCTATCAGTATAGGTCTTCTGTATTGACTGAGTTGTGGGAAACCTCTCCTAAATCAACATCACCTTCTCCAAAGCATCATCAACCAAGTCTGTGCCCAATAACTTAGCCTTACCGGGTTCGAACCAGCCAACTAGAGAACAACACCGCCTCTCATATAAGGCCTCATACGGAGCCATTTGGATACTAGAATAGTAGCTTTTATTGTTTGTAAACTCCACTAATAGTAGAACCGATCCCACTGGCCACCAAAATCAATAATGTAGGCCCTCAACATAGCCTCCAAGATATGAATGGTCCGCTCGGTATGTCCGTCCGTTTGAGGGTAAAATGCAGTACTCAACTCCATCTGCGTGCCTAACTCACACTAAATAGCTCTCCAAAAGTGTGAGGTAAACTAAGTGTTGCAGTCTGAGATGATAAAGACAGGTACACCATGCAAGAAAATAATTTCTCTTATGTAGAGTTGAGCCAACCTCTCTGAAGATTAGGAAGTCATAATCAGAATGAAATGCGCGGACTTGGTCAACCAAAAAAAATAACACAAATGGCATCGAACTTCCGCAAGGTCTGTGACAGCCCTACCACAAAGTGCATAATAATGCGCTACCACTTCCATTCCGGTATATCAATCTTCCGAAGCAAACCACCCGGTTTCTGATGCCCAAAAATGTCCTTCTTCATCCCTCTCCACCAGTAACGCTGCTTCAACTAACGATACATCTTCGTAGCACCTCGGTGAATAGAATACCGCAAACTATGAGCCTTCTCAAGAATCAACTCTCTCAAGCCATCAACATTAGGAACACAAATCTGACCCTGAAGTCGCAATACACCATCATCACCAATAGTCAGCTCCTTAGCACCACTTCACTGCACCGTATCCTTAAGGTCAAGCAAATAGAGATCATCATATTGGCGAACCTTAATACGCTCAAACAAGGAAGACTATGAAACAACACAAGCAAGGACTTTGATTGGCTCAGAAATATCTGTTCTCACCAATATATTGGTCAACGCCTGAATATTCTTAGCTAAAGGCCTCTCCCCAGCTAGAATAAATGCCAAACTCCCCATACTCTTCGCCTTCCTACTCAGGGAGTCGGCTACCATATTAGCCTTCCCCGGATGATACAGAATAGTGATATCATATACTTCAACAACTCCAACCATCTCCACTACCTCAAATGCATATCCTTGTGTTTAAACAAATTCGGAAGACTCCGGTGATTAGTGTAAACTTCAACAGACATGACATATAAGTAATGCCTCAAAATCTTAAGTGTGTGCACAATAGGTGCTAACTCCAAATCACAAACCGGACAATTCTTCTCATGAGGCTTCAATTGTCACGACACAAAAGCAATCACCCTACCGTCCTGCATCAACACACACCCAATACCAACACGCGGAGCATCACAATAGATTGTATACAACCCCGATAAAGGCAATACCAAAACTAAAGCTAGTGTCAAAGCAGTATTGAGCTTCTGAAATCTCTCCTCACATTCGTCAGACCATCTGAATTGAGTGTCATTCTGAGTCAACTTGGTCAATGGAGCTATAATATATGAGAATTCCTCCACAAAGAGACAGTAGTAACCAGCCAAACATAGAAACCTCCTGATGTTCGTGACCGTAGAAGATCTGGCTAACTCGAAATTGCTTCAATCTTCTTCGCATTCACCTTGATTCCATCACTAGACACCACGTGGACCAAGAATGCCACTAGTCCAACTAGAACTCACACTTGGAGTACTTGGTATACAACGTATTCTCCCTTAGAACCTGAAGCACCATTATGAAATGTTGCTCGTGCTCCTCCCTACTACGGAAATATACCAAGATATCATCAATAAACACAATAAAAAAAAATCCAAATAAGACTGAAACACATTGTTCATCAAATGCATAAAAGCTGATGGAGCATTAGTCAAACCAAAATATATCACCAAAAACTCATAATGCCTATAACGGCACCTGAAAGCCATATTAAGAATGTCCGAAGCCCTGATCTTCAATTGATAGTAAAAAACATTATCAATGTGAGGTAGTGGATATTTGTTCTTGATAGTCACCTTGTTCAACTGCATGTAATCAATACATATTCTCATGGAACCATCCTTCTTCTTTACAAACAATACCAATGCACCTTAAGGAGAAACTCTCAGCCTGATGAACCCCTTATCTAGCAACTCTTGCAACTACTCCTTCAATTTCTTCAACTATGTTGGAGCCATGTGATACTGTGGAATAGATATGGGATGAGTATCTGGTGCCAAATCAATACTAGAATCAATATCATATTGGGTGGTATGCACTGTAGGTCTGCTGGAAACACATATGGAAACTCTCTCACTACGGGAATTGAATCGACCGTAGGAGTAACAACACTGACACATCTAACAAAGTCTAAGTACGCCAAAAATCCCTTCTCAATCATTCATTGAGCCTTCAGAAAAGAAATCACTCTACTAGGAATGTAACCAAGCGAACCTCTCCATTTCGACCTTGGCAATTCAGGCATGGCCAACATCACAGTCTTAGCTTGATAATAAAGAATAGAATGGTAAGGAGATAGCTAATCCATACGCATAATCACATTAAATTCCACCATATTAAGCAACAAAAGATCAACCCGAGTCTCATATCCCCCAATAGTAACCACACGATAGTGGTGGACACAATCTGCCATAATAGAATCCCTAGCGGGTGTAGATACATAAAGAGGAGTATCCAAAGAATCACAAGACATATCCAAAAATTATGTATAATGGCGTGACATATACGAATAACTAGAACTCGGATCGAATAATAATGAATCATCTTTATAACATACTGGAACAATACTTGTAATGATTGTATCTGATGCGATCACCTCAGCCCTATCAGGGAAAGCATAATAACGGGCCTAGCCTCCTCCTCTAGGATGACCTCTACCCCATGTTCCCCACCTCTAGCTGGTTGTGTATGTGGTGTAGCATCTAGCACGAGAATCATAGCCTGGGTACCTAGCTGGTGTACACTAATCTGAAACCTGGGACAATCCCTCCTCATATGCCACAAATCGCCACACTCATAATAAGCCTCTGCGGTCATGGTTGCTGGGACTGAGCCTATCGCAAATGACTGGAATAATCACTGTAAGAATCACTTGCGAGAGGTGCACTGAAGGATGACTGACCAGTAGAGTGCTCTGAAATCCATGGCTAGTTGGAAAACCACATGAAACCTGAAGTGTTAACTGAACTGGTCGTCCGGAATGACCTCTACCATGTCGACCCTTGCCTCTAGAGTAGGCACCACTAAATCCTCCAAAACCACGAGGCTTCTTAACCTCCTTGTCCTCTCTCTCCTGCCTGTCGATATACTCTAGCCTCATAGCAATCTCTACAGCCTGATGAAAGGTAATCTCAGTCTCCATCTCTCGTTCTATCCCAAACCTAAGGTTTTAGGTGATTTCCTCAACAAATCTGCGAACCCTCTCCCACTCAGTAGAAACCAGAAGAGTTGTATAGCATGACAACTCTATAAATCTCATAGCATACTAGGTCACAGTCATACCCTCCTGCCGCAAGTGCTCAAACTCACTATGTAACTCATCCCTATGAGTCTGTGGGATAAACTCCTCTAAGAAAAGAACTGAGAATTGAGACTATGTGAGTGGTGATACACCAGCTAGCCTACTCGAATCATAAGTCTGCCACCATGTATATGCCGGCCCCGACAACTGGAAGGTAGTAAATTCAACCTCGTCCGACTCTACTAAACCCAAAGTGTGCTGAATACGTTGACATTGATCCAAGAAGCCCTGCATCCTCAGTAGTCTCTCCATTGAAATGAGGAGGTTGAAGTCTCTGAAACCTCTCCATCGTCTTTTTCTCCTCAACGGTCAGGGCTGGCCCTATCTCGGGATGAACTACAATGAATGGTTACACCGGCAGAACACCCGGGGTCTGATAAACATGAGCCAGCTACTCTGGTGTACGTGCGGTAGGAGTCTAGGCTCCTCCTTAAGCATGTAAAGTAGCTAGTGTAACCAGAATCAATCCCATCTGAGTCAAGCTCCCAAACATACTTATAATGTAAGCCAAAGTCTCCTGAAGTACAGGTGTAGCAATAGGTCCTTCAGGTGCCGGAGCTGGTACCACATGCTCAACATAATCAGGCACATGCTCCTTAGCTAGAGCTACTAGTGGCTCCATAGTGGTTACTTTAGCAGGACCTCTAGATGTTATGCGTTCCCCACCTCGGCCTCTACCCAGACCTCAGCCTCTCATGTCTCTGACATGGAGCATTGGTGCCTGCTACTTTACCAAACCAAACCAGTAACCAGCTCTCCCAGAGCTCACATCAACCAGAAACCCGACGGTTTCTCACAATCCGCGTGTACACCATCAAGAAGGCACATGAGAGGGTGACCCTAGGGGGGATGGATCCATATCCATACGCATGCACGGACAATTCAATGTGCTATCTGCCCAGCTTGGTCATAGGTTCAATATTATAATCCTCCCGGCGTGGTCACATGCATAATAACACAATCCCATGGCATGGTCACAGGCATAACAACATAATCCGCTCAGCGTGATCACAGGCATAACAACATAATCCGCCCGTGATCACAGGCGTAATAACATAATCCGCCTGGCATGGTCACAGGCATAACAACATAATTTACCTGGCGTGGTCACAAGCATAAGTCCAAACCATATCACATAGAAGCAAATATACAAGAATACATGTATATGATGAATGAATATCAGATTTCATGCTTCTGGACTGGTATATGCTACATGCTAAAGTGCATGTATGTGCAAAGTGTGTTGTCATAGCTCAAATAGGCAATTTCATCGCGGAAATAGCAATTATCAAGTTCATTCAAGGAATTAGCCTCTATGCAACTTCAAACATGGATCAAATAGTTCACAACACGGTTACAACTATGAGAAATATCACAGCTTAAAGCTTAACAATCAATTCAAGGCATATCACAACCTAAGCATTACCCCGAGCATAGATTAATACCATTGTGCTCGCACATGGGCTCAAACCCCACACATTTGCGCACCCATAGCACACAGCTATCACAAATAACCCAGGAAACTAGTGCCTCAACCAAGTTTAGGTAAGATACTTATCTTAAGCAAGCCAAATCAAACACCGAGCAAGCCAAAATATACTTTAGAAATTCCATCCCGCACGAATCAACCTTCAAACTGCTCGAAACTAGGCAAACGCAACTTAAAAACATCAAATAATACCTTAGGAAACAAACCCAAGCGATAAAGGTCAAATTTTTAATCAAATACTCAAAGTAAACCCAAAAGTCAACCATGGTCCCACATCTCGGAACTCGACAAAACTCACAAATTCCGATAACCTATTCGAATACGAGTCCAACCATATTAATTTTACTCATATCCGACTCCGGCTCGATGTTCAAAACTCAATAATATATTTTAGAAAAATTTAGACAAAAATCCCCAATTTCTCTTTTAGAATCATCAATCAAATGCCAAAATCGAAGATGAATGTCACGCCCCATCCTCGGGAAGTGCGACCGGCACTCAACTGAGTGAACCCGGTCGAACAAGCCTGTTAGATACTTTCTACCCAATTAACACATGATCAAGAGAAGACGTGATTTCATTAATTATACAGTAGGAGTCTCATTCATACTATCCTAAATCATTTCATTAGTCATTGCGCCTTTAAGTCTCAAAATACACATTTCTTATAGTTCAAGTGGAACAAGTGATCAAACACAACATAACCTGTTTAACATTTCCAACACCCATATATAGCCCATATAGTGTCTACGGAGCCTCTAAAGATACAAAAGAGAGTAAATATGGTGCCGGCAACAAGACCTCGGATATACCTCAAAAAGTGAGCATAATATAAACAAAAGGTACAATACATGATCCCGGAATGAAATGGGGCTCACCGAGTCCGCTGAGAAGAGGATGCAGCACTATCTGCAATCCGCAGTGTCTGCTATGTAACCACCTGCATCCATTTAAAGATGCAATGCCCCAGGCAAAAGGGACGTTAGTACCATCTAATAGGACTAGTATGTATAGCTAAACACCAACTCAATAGAATGAATAATAATATAAGAGGAACAGTCAAGAATCAAATAATATTAAAACAACAAGTTAAGGATCATATACATTTTCAAGACAATTTCCATATTACTAGGTTGGTGACCTTTAGTACCGATGTTCCATAATTAACAATACCTCTGTATTCTTACATGGAGTCCAATCTCGGCCCGATCGGCTAGGCCGCCTCATCTGAGACATTACCCTAATTTCAGTATAACTTTCCAGCACAGTACCACCATGTGTGCGGCATGGCATCCGATCACG
>AWOL01S0014489.1:0-28629 GCA_000715115.1 Nicotiana otophora
CTCCCGAATAATAACCAGCCTCTCGAGACCTCTTGGCCTCCCTCTCCTCTCTATCCCGGGCAAGCATGCCCTCGAATCTCTTGGAAATACCCACAACCTGCTGATAAGAAATATCCATCTCCAATTCCCTGGTCATACTACTCCGGATGCTGGGATGGAGACCCTCAGTAAAGCGTCGAACCCTCTCTCGAACTGTGGCAACTAAGGCCGGTGCATGTCGGGAAAAATCACTGAAGCGAACTGCATACTCTGACACAGTCATAGCACCTTGGAGCAGCTGCTCAAACTCCGCGCGCCATGAGTCCCTGAGGCTCTGAGGGACATACTCTCTCAAAAACATGTCCGAGAACTGAGTCCATGTAAGTGAAGCTGCCTCAGCCAGACTACTCAACTTATAAGCACGCCACCACTGATAGGCTTCTCCTCTAAGCTGGAATGTAGTAAAAAAAACCCTGCTCGTCTCCGCTACGCCCATAGTACGGAGAATACGATGACACTCCTCCAGAAAATCCTGAGCATCATCTGTAGCCAATCCGCTGAAAGTAGGTGGGTGGTACTTCTTGTACCTCTCAANACGGCGACGGGAGTCTTTGCTCCTCCCCCGGCCTGAGATGTGGCAGGAGCAAGTGGAATCAATCCAGCCCGAGCTAAGGTGCTGAACATGCTCAGAAACTGGGTTAGAGTCTCCTAGAGGGCTGGTGCAGCAACAAATATCTCAGATGACTGCCCTCCAGCTTGAGCTACTTGAGGCTCCTCTATAGCAGCTCGTGCGGGTGCTCTGGCTGCAACACGTGGACGTCCTCGGCCTTTACCCCGGCCCCGTCCTCTCGTGGCTCTAGCAGGGGGCGCGGGTGCTTGTTCATCAGATCCGCTTGTACGTGTCCTCACCATCTGTGAGAGAATAGAATACAAAAATTTAGAATCTCTGAAGTCAACAATTTTTCTCACGACAAGGAATCAAAGTAGTGAAATTTTCCTAACAGTTCCATAGCCTCTTGAAGATAAGTTCAGACGTCTTCGTACCGATCCACGAGACTCTAATAAACTAGTTTGTGACTCACGACACCTACGAACCTAGAGCTCTGATACCAACTTGTCACGACCCAATTTCCCCTCCGTGTGACATCGTGACGATACCTAGTCTCTACAACTAGGTAAGCCTAATATTTTGCGGAATAATGAAATAAAAATATAAATTTAACCAATTATTCAAAAATACACAACAAATCCCAAAAACCGGAACATCGTGAATTACAAACTACAGAAGAAAAATCTAGTGTCTCTATACATTAGAGTCTAACAAAGAAAAATACAGAAGATAATGGGCATGAGAAAGAGTAGAAGGGGACTCCGAGGTCTGCAGACGCGGCAGATATACCTTGAAGTCTCCAAAGCTATCCCGACTCACTGACAGTGTGGCTGATAAGGTACACCTAGATCTGTACACGAAAAACATGTGCAGAGAGTAGCTTGAGTACACCACAATCGGTATCCAGTAAGTGCCAAGCTTAACCTCGGTCGAGTAGTGACGAAGTCAGGTCAAGGCCTTACTGGTAAATATATAATAAAACAATATAGAGTGTAATACTGCAATAAAATAAAGGCTGAAATTTAACAACAATGAAATCATAGAAGGTAACAGCTTAGTACACAGAAACACAACAGGGAATCTCCCGAGATACCGTCTCGTAGTCCCAAACGTAAATGTGCAGGAAGATCTCCGGGAATACCGTTCCGTAGTCCCAAAGTAAATATGCAGGGGGATCTCCCGGAATACCGTTCCGTAGTCCCAAAGTAAATATGCAGGGAGATCTCCCGGAATACCGTTCCATAGTCCCAAAGTAAATATGCAGGGGGATGTCCCGGAATACCGTTCCGTAGTCCAGAGTAAATGTGCAGGGGGATCTCCCGGAATACCGTTCCGTAGTCCCAAAGTAAATATACAAGATAGGGGGATCTCTCGGAATACCGTTCCGTAGTCCCAAAGTAAATATGCAGTACAGGGGGTTCTCCCGCAATACCGTTCCGTAGTCCCAAAGTAAATATGCAGCGCGAATGATAGAAATACAACTACATCACGAAGTTCTTACAATTTAGACCAAGTACCAGTCAGGGAAGAAGCAGGAAATTCATTAAGCATGCTGCACATAATTCACATAAATAATTAAGACACGTAGACATGTTGTATTAGACTAAGCATGATAGCTACACATATTGAAAAAACTCAATTAAGAATGAAAATAGATTAGTACTCATTAAAATGGTGTAACTCAAAATAACAGGAAAAATATGTTGCTGCTCAGTAAGAAAATCGGGTTTTCCACAACTAGCTCGTGTACGTACTCATCACCTCACTTACACGGCGCTCACATATCACAATAGTTCCAAATCTTAAGGGGATTTCCCCCACATAAAGTTAGGCAAGCCACTTACCTCGAGTCAAGCTCAATTAATCGGTCACAATGCCTTTCCCACGAATATCCGGCTCTGAATCGCCCAAATCTAGCCAAAAGAAATTACGTATCATAAATACAACAATAATAGACTCATCTAATTAACGAAATCAATATTTAACGAAAATTTCGAAATTTAACTCAAATATCGCCCGTGGGGACCACTTCTCGGAATCAGGTGAAAGTCATAAAATACGAAAGCTCATTCACTCACGAGTCTAACCATTTCAAATTTACTAAAATCCGACACCAAAATATCGATCAAAGTTCCAAAATTTGGCCTAAGAACTTTTCTCAAATTTTCACCCCAAATCCGAATTTAAACCACGAATTCAAGCATAGATTAGTGGAATATAACCATAAGGGAGTAAGAATCATTACCCAAAAAACTTCCTCCAAAAATCGCTCCAAATTCCGCCTTCTACCGAGCTCTCAATCAAATTTGTGAAGTGAACTTCAAACCCTCGAATCTGCCCCTTTTCTGCCCAGTTATTCCGCATCTGCAGACCTTGGGTCGCACCTGCGACACCGCACCTGCGGAATTTCCTTCGCATGTGCGGAAATGACTTAAGAGGGCTGGGTACGCTTCTGCAGAAAATGGGCTACACCTGCGAGTGTGCGCCTGCAGACTATTGTCCGCTTCTGCGATCTCCTCCGCGCCTGCGGGTCCTTTAGCGCATCTGCGGACTTCACCTGTGACCCCTGACCACACATCCCAAATCCGCTTATGCACTTGCCTCTCCGCACGTGCGATCACGTACCTGCGGTCTCTCCACTACAGGTGCGAAAATGACAGATGCCTGAAGACTTCAGCAGCAACACAAATCCAACTTTTGATCCGTTAAGCACTCGAAACTCACCCGAGCCCCCCGGGACCTCAACCAAACATACCAACCAATCCTAAAACACCATACGAACTTTTTCGAGCCCTCAAATCACATCAACTAATGCTAAAATCACGAATCACCCTCCAATTCAAACTTAAAGAACTTGAAACTTCAAATTCCTACAACCGATGTCAAAACCAATCAAACCACATCCGAATGATCTCAAATTTTGCACACAAGTCATATTCAACATTACGGACCTACTCCAACTTTCGAAATCGGAGTCCGATCCCGATATCAAAATTTTCACTACCAGTCCAAATCTCCATAAATTCGATTTTCGCCATTTCAAGTCTAAATGAGCTATGGGCCCCCAAAACACATTCGGACACGCCCCTAAGTCCAAAATCACCTATCGGAGCTAACGGAACCGACGAAATTCTATTTTGGAATCATCTTCATACAGTTCCGACTACGGTCCAAATTCTAAGGCTTAAGCTCTCATTTAGGGACTAAGTGTCCCAAAACACTCTGAAACTCAAAACCAATCATCCCGGCAAGTCACAATAGCAGAAATAGATATGAGGAAAGTAGTTAATAGGGGTTCAGGGCTCTAACTCTCAAAACGACCGGCCGGGTCGTTACAATTCTTCAACACGAAGCCTTTAGGTCTAAACATACGCGTTGTACTCTTTTTTCCTTAGACCGGTTTTGTCCCAAATGGGTTTTCTGGCGAGGTTTTTAATGAGGCGACCATTGCTCGTGCTAACTTAAAATAATTCAACAGTATCCAAGGCCTCTTTACAATCAACCCTGAATACTGGGGGGGCATTTCCCTCGAATATCAAGTTTGATGGAAGAAAGTTACTTCATGGCAACATAGTCTCGATAGGAAAAAATTGTAAGGGCCAAATGGTCAAACGAACCATGCCCGCATAGTTTGCTCGAGCACTGACACAAAACATGTACGCATGTGTAATGACTTATGAATGGAAATTTCTTCTTTACCTATATCTCATACCTCAGAAAGGTTCTTTTACTTCATATTCTCGATCTATTATGCAAACAGGCTTAAAGGCCGACCATGACCGGAATTCGAATGATTAATCGAATGATTAACCCCACAAATCGGGGACTGCCATCCAAAAAATCAACGAGATTGAATTATATAAACTCCGAAGATCATAAGCCCAAGAGGCAAATCTCGAACTAAAGAGGGATTTTTACTGGCCGCGGCCATCCCACTCGGGGACTGATACTTCGGGCAAGCTCGAAAGTAAAACGGGAAAATAAGCCCAAGACGCAAATCTCGAACTAAAGATGCTACGACTGAATTAACACGAATCAGAAACGTCTGAATTTCATAACAAAACAGGCCTTCGAAATCAATCATAAACCGGTTAAAAAGGCTACCCCCGGCAAAACCATAAAAGGCTTCGATAATATCAAGCTTCGAAAACTCTAATGAGTACAAAATTGTTCGAACTCTCGAACAATTCCCTATTTCATGCTAAGACATTACAAGTTTCGCAAATACAAATGATAAGAAACTCTTTAATGCCAAAAATGGGACAAAGCCATAAACAATCTTTTTTACAAAAGCCTAAGGGTTACTTTACTTCGAGTTCGAGCAAGCACTCACTCCATCATAAAGCCTAAGGGATGATTTTTGTATTGAGTTTGAGAGATCGTCCTCGCTCAAATAAAAAACCTAAGGGTTACCTTACTTCGAGTTTGAGCAAGCACTCACTCGACCATAAAGTTTACGGGCTATACTAATTCGGTTCCAATCGAATTGTTTAAACCCAGGATCTCAGAATATAATTTCATAAGGAAAAAAGGAAGAAAGCTTTATATATATGTCGAAAATCATTTACAAGGGCACCATGGCCCGATCAAGTTTCCCTACAAAAGACCAAAATGGTCTTATACAAAACACAAAAAATATTAAAAGACTTACTCCTCTCCGGAAGCAGCATCTTCATCTTCGAGGCCTCCTTCACTTTCAGATCTGCTCGTACTCCCGGTATCATCATCATCAGGAAAGGCCAATACTCTGGCTTCGTCTTCAGCTTCAAGCTCCTTAGCAATCTCGATCTCGACTGTAAGATCGAAGCCACGAGCATGGATCTCCTCGAGAGTCTCTCTTCGAGACTGGCATTTAGCATGCTCGGCAAACCAGCTTGCTCGAGCCTGAGCAGCTTCAACAACCTTTTTTTCTCGAACCTGAGCAGCTTCAGCATCGGACCGGTAGATGACTACCATTTCACCAGCATCAACCGTAGCTGTTTCGACCTCCGATTTGGCCGCTGCAAGTTTTGTAGCCAATCTCTCTCGATCGGAAGTTGCTGAGCCCAACCGAGACTTAAAATCCTCGATTTCCTTGGCTTGCACCAAGGCCTTCTCTTTCAAGCTTCGGAGTTGGGTCTCTACCGAGGCCAATTGAGCTCGGGCATCCTCCTTTTCTGAGGCAAGGCGGTCCATGTTCTTTTTTCACTCCCCGGCCTCCGCCTTCATTGCATCCACTTCAACACGAAGCTGCCTGATCACATCAAACTTTTGCTGAACCTGTGGGACCGAACTGTTAGCCATCACGCCCGAGTCAGTGTCATTTACTTCAAAGATTCTTTTTACTTGCTCGGACAAATCGGCTTGTTCTTTCCGAGCTGTTTCTAGCTCAGCCCGAAGTCCTTTTGCTTCTCCTTTTCTCTGCTCAATAAGAAGCTTGAAGGCATCTCTCTCCTCGGTAAGCCCTCGTATTTAGGCTTCGTACTGGCTCAACTCCCCTCGAAATCGGAGAAACACCTCGTGATGAAGCACAAAGGCCTACAAAATAGAAAGAAGGAATTATGCAAGAAAAGAAAAATGCAAGTATGAAAACTGACGAAAAGAAAATGAACTTACCCGATTCAGGGCCTGTTGAGCTTCGTTAAAAATACAAGAAACTCCCGCCTTGCCCGAGCTCTTCTTTGAGCCTTCGAGTCACCAAGACCGGTGACATCTCCTACCCCAACAAAATAACCACGAAAAGAGTCTTCCTCTTCATGGGCTCCTTCCCCGTGATAGGCCTTTACGACCTGAGCATCGCGTATCATCGACTGGGAAAATAAAGAAAACGAGGAATCCCCGATCTCTATTGCCCCGAGTAGGTCTTTTGGAGCGCCGCCTCCGTCCTAGGGGCCCTCAAGCCCTGTTTCTACGCCATCTTTCACCACCTCTTCGACGATATCTTCGCCCCGAGGTAGAGCATCTTCGGTTCCCTTCAGCTCGAGAACTTGGCTCAGAGTCTCCTCCTCGACCTCATCGATCCTAGATGGAGTAGTATCAAATCCCACCGATTCCAAAGCTTTCTGAATATCGGTGCCAACTCGTGTACGGGCCACCAGCCTAGAACCACCTTCTTCTCCTTCTTCTTCTTCATCCCTTAGTCTTTGGACTGACTCCATAATAAGTGGGATTGTGTCCCCCTTGGGTTTACGGGCTGCTTGCTTTTTGGGTTTTTGACCCTCGGGGTTCGAGGCCCTTTTTCTCTTAATCTCCATTGCCGGTTTCGAGATAGGCGATAAATCCTCTTCATTTCTGAGCGAGGGTCTCATAATCGTATCCTTTCCGAGACCTACAAAAGGAGAAAGTAAATAAACTCATACTTGAGAAAAAAATGCTTGAACGATAGGCGAATCGGTAAGCCAATAAGAAGGCTTACCATGAGTACGAGCCTCCCACCGACCCTTTGACAAATTGCGCCACGCGCGCTCGGCATATGTTGACGTCGAAACCAGGATCCTGACCCAATTCTCGAGGTGGGGAACCGCACCCGACATCCAAGCAACGACTGCATCAAGAAAAACACTGTTAAGAAAAGATGAAGAAGTAAAAATGACGAAAACTAAAAATGGAATCATACTTACGTTTCATATTCCATTTCTCGGTAAGTGGCATACTCTCAGTGGGGATTAGATCCGAGGTCTTCATCCGAACAAACCGGCCCATCCAAGCCCGATCTCTGTCTTTATCTATACTCGAGGTGAACGTCTTGGTGGCCCTGCATTAAAGCTTTATCATCCCGCCTCGGTAAAGTCGAGGGTTATATAATATTACGAGGTGGTCGAGGGTGAAGGGAAACCAGTCGATTTTGCTCACGAAAAAACGAAGCAGTATCACAATCCTCCAGAAAGAAGGGTGAATTTGATCGAGGGTCACCTGGTATTTCTTGTAAAAATCGATGATGACTGAATCGAGGGAACCCAACATGAAATGATAAGTGTAAACACTCAGGTACCCTTCCACGTGGGTAGTGATCACCTCCTCCGGTGCTGGTATCACAACCTCTTTATTTTCCCAATTGCAATCTCTTTTCACTAAATCATGAAGACTTTTTGATATCGAGCATATATATCTCGATACAGGCTTGTATCGACCAACAACCGATGAGGGTTTCTCAACCTTAAAATCGAAATCAATAACGCACCCCCCGAGAATAAGTTCTTCAAGTCGTCACTCCACCACTGTCTTCTCGCCGGCCGGCCGAGAAGAGGAAGCAACCTCTTTTTGCGGAACGGTTTTAGATGTTTTGGCCATCTAAATTTCTGTGAACAAAGAAGAAAGGAGATTGAAGTATTTGGTGTTTTGAGAAGAACAAACAAAGAAATTCCGAAACCTGGAAATAGGAAGCTTTGAAGAAGGCGAAGAACTGTGTAGATTGGAATGAAAAGGATTTGAAGGTAAAAGTTTGAAATATGAAGAAGGTGGCTATTTATAGATTTCACAGCAACAGTTCAAAATCGGCAGCGGCCGACCATCGACTGACGCGCATTTAATGCCTTGGTAACTGGACCGACGGGACGTCTGTCGCATATGTCACAATCAGGCTCGTTGCTGGCATCAATATTCATCTAGTTAGAGGTTGAAAAATCATATCGTTTCTCGCCTCCTTCTTTCTGAGAAACAAGGGGACTATCTGTATACGGTCAAAATTAAATTTTTCCTTCGTGTGACTGCTCAAGATTGGAGCATGATGGACCGTGATTCATCATTATAATATCGAGCGGTGACATGAAGTTGGGTTGTCGAGTTCGAGACCGATCAATACCTGGATCGAGCTTGAGAACCCGAGATCGAGAACCGGAGACCGATCAATACCAAGACCGGCCAAGATCGAGACCAAGTCAAGATTGGACTCAAGACCCCGAGACTGACCAATAGCGAGACCGGCCAAGATTGAGACTGAGTCAAGGAGCAAAAAGCTGTTATAGCCGCATTTGGGGAGAGAATCCCGGCGGAATTCACGATTTGAATCAAGGAAAAGCTAATTAATTAATTGAAGATGCTGGCGTGATTCGAAAGATTTTTAGAAATCATCTATTATTTATTCAATAATAATAATTAAGAAATAATGACAAAGGTATAAACTTACTGACAACCATTAAAAAGTTTTGAACTTTGAATTCAAAATTTGGGTTTTACAAAATTGCAAGAGTGAGAATATTTTTTGAAATTTATATCTCAATTTTGAGGGAGATTGGTTAAGATTAGAGTTTGTTTTGGGTGAATTTTCAGATTGAAACTCGAAGAGGAAGAAAAACACACAATTAGAGCCGTCAAAATAGGCTTGGCCCGTGAGGCCAACCCAACCCAGCAGCTACTTCGGTAGGGTTGGGTTGGAATTTTATTAGCCCAACTTATAAGCCCGGCCCAAGTCAGCCCCGCTGGCCCTTAAAGCTTGACCGAGGCTGGGCCAGATTCGGCCCGTAGGCCAAAAAGTAATTAAATTTATATTTAAATATTTAATATTTTAAAAAAGTAAAAACTAAAACAAGTATTATCTATAATTCCCATTCCCCAACATTAGATTGCTCATTTACCCTTCCATATCGACTAGAATTTAGATTTTTGATATGCATATAGTATGACAAGATTAGTTTTTCTTTTGCTTAATTAATAACGAACTAGGAAAGTTTTAAGTGGCCAATAATAATTTTTTTCAAAAGAAAATATTACTTTAAGTGGCCAATGATCACTTTGGTTACTCTAAAACGTTATTAATAATTAAATTGCTCTTCAGTATAGGCAAAGATCAAGTTTTAATACCCAACGAAAATTGACAACACTAGAAAATTTTATGCATTTTAAAATTCTTATGGATTATAATGATGAAATAAGCAAATAATGTTAAACCTAAATTAAAAAAATATCAATATATAAATTTATTAAAGCAATCCCTGAACCCGAGGAAAGTGAAAAAAGTATTAAAAAATTATTCATGTAACGTTAAAAAAGAAGAGCAAGATATAGAGAATTAGTATTTCAATTACAAGATTTTTTGTCAAATATCAAGATTCTTGTACGCTCTAAACAAACAGAAGTCGTTCATATGATTATGAGACTATGTCACGAAGAAATATTTAAAGATTTGAAGAGTTTTTTCCCCTAGCCCATGACCCTCTTAGGGGTGGGTTGTGCTGACTATTTTAAGGCCCATTTAGATGGCGGGCTGGCCCGTCCTAGCCTACCAAATTTAAAAGCACGCGAGGTTTGGGCTGGGCTGGCCCGTTTTGACAGCTCTACACACGATATACAAAATACATATAATGACATAATTATGTGAAAGCTGTATGCGGATTGTATGAAAGTTGTATGATGTTGTATGAAGCATGATAATCAAATTATAACTGACCACACATTTGAAGATGTATCAATTTTGTATGAAAGTTGGTATAATGAGTTGTATGAAAGTATGTATGATGAGTTCTATGAAAGTTATATGATCTTGTAAGAAAATTGCACGAAAGTTGTAGAAATTATATGAGGCATGGCAGCAAACTTTAACTGATAATGAACACACGTTGCATATGCTTTTATGCTGTATCAGAAATTTTTGTTCCTACTTGATTAGATTGGTCTGTTGCTTTTGAATTTATTTGTGTTTGCAATATTTCAAAACTATATCAATATTTCTTTCGATGCTCGCATCAAATTGATTGTTGTCTCTCAATATATTTGTATTCCAATTTAAAACTTTTGAGATGAATTTCAATTACCGTTCATGCCAGATTCTGTGTGAGAGAATTATTGCATTTTGTAGCTTGCTAATTGTGTATATTGATGCCGAACAAAATTTGCTTTTTTGATTGTAGCAAATTATGTCGAATTTGTCAATTTGTGATGCTATACAGTGATCATTAATTGCTGATTTAGCGTTAGTAAGATAAATAAAGGATATTTTTGGTGAAGAAGAAGGTGATCGTCAATAGCAATTAGCTATGGAGTTGAACAGGGAATATTTTGGGAAGGATCCGGTACAACTATAGGTGAATCACGTATCTATACAGATATTTGCGCTCTGGCGCTGTAAGTCTGTTTAAACACTTCTGTACACAAAATGTGAGAAAATCAAAACTTAGAAACAAGATAAACTGAGTAAATAAATTCTTAATATAGTATATACACGAAAAAATCCCAAAAAGAAGGGGCAGCCTATTTAAGCGATTAGAAAAGGCTTTCCCTTGTAGCAAATGGAATAAATCAACTTGTCCGGCAGAAAAGTCACTGGGAAAATCCTCATTCAGTAGACAAGGGCACAAAGGCTATATATTTACTTTGCTCAATGTCTCCAGTCTAGTGGTGAGCTTGACCTTTTATTGTTCCAAGTGTTATACCTCACTATGATTCTTCTTTCTGTTTGTTGTTGTCAATGTTTTTTTTTTTTTTTTTTTTTTTTTTTTTTTTTTTTTGTAACAAATGAGCGAAAATTTGTAAAGAACCTTTTTTTGAGGGACACAAAAAAGATGAACGAATAAGCGGGATTGGAGTTGCATCCATTACTGCAGTTCAAACAAGTTCCCTTGGGTGCGGGGTGTTATTAACCTGTATTGATGTAATAAACAATTAAACCATTAAACTTTCTGAAATATATAAACAAAAACACAAAGTTAGTAACACTAGTTTAACTAAATAAATTCTGAAAAACAGTATAGGAATAAATCGAGCCCACTGAATGCATAGTGTGTACTTAAGGAAATTATTCCCCTCAAGTACCCGATGTGTTAGAATATTATCCTCCCAGGATAGAACGATTTAACTCACCAACGTATTGGTACCAAAAACTCTGGTGAACGGCGAACCACTCAATGGTCGTAAAACACACTGGAAAATATTGTGCAGAAGAAGATAATCAGAAAATTTAGTAAGTAAAAATTCTGGGATTCAAGGCATATTTATAGACCATTTGGCACTGATTCTGAAAAGGTTTGCAATCTTTCAGAACAGTCATATCTGTTGGAACATGTAGGGAAATTGCGGGAAACAACAAACGGATTTAAAATAATCCGAAAAAGAAAAAGGACCGGACCGGATCGCGGGTCATGAGTTATTCCGGATTGAATTTTCGTTAATCAATTTAATTAATTAATTAAATAATTGAAAGGAATTGTTTCCAAAAATATTAATCAATCAATCGATCTTTGACCAAATCTAAATCCGAAGCCAAAACCGAAGCCGAGCCGAGCCGAGCGAGCGAGCGACAACGACGACGGCACGGGGCTTGCCTTTTTCTTAACTCTTTAAGAGCTAGAAGAAGAGCAATTGTATAAATACCCATCAAATGTCTTTTATTCCTCTAATATGTGACAATGTCCCTTTACCAAGGAGGAAAACTCAAATATTTTATTTTCTCTCAATTTTCTATTCACCCTCTTTAAGCTACACCAAGCTTAAAATTAAGCTACACCAAGCTTAAAGTCCAACAATCCCCCACATGAATAGGGAATGGATATAAAATAAAGGAATGCACGGACGCGTGTGTGTTTTACATGCAAGAATTAATTGCATCTGGATAAGTATGTTTCCCTTTGAACTTTCCGTAGTGAACTTATATCAGATATACTCGGTCGACCGGTAGATTTGATATCTTTCAACCGTCGAGATTTGTTGTATACTTAGACAACATAAGTCACACAATCAATCCTTAACCATCTATGGTTCTCACGGTTGTGTTCGTTTCAGCCATGAATACCGCCTGGTTTCATGAGTGCTTAGAGAATGGGCCTTTACTTTCATTCCCCTTGAAGTAGCTTACACTTCACACTCACATAGGTGATTTCTAAACGTATAATCCTATAGACACATTATCTGGTCATATCCTGCCAGACTTAGCAAATTATTAAAAAGCTTGAAGCTTTATTGACTCTTCAAAAAGCCTTAATGCTTTACCTCAATTTCTGAACATTGTCTTCATCACGAGAATGGGTTGAGTTATTTGACAATGTTGAACCGTCATTCATAAATTTGTTTGATCTCTTTGAACCTAGCTCTTGGGATCTCTAGTCTGCTAGATAGAGTTACCGCCATGCTGACTTGTCCTAGGCCTTAATCCCATTCGCTTTGATGATCTTTCAACTGCCTCTCTAGATAGGCCTTTTGTAAGTAGATCCGACACGTTATCTCTTGACTTTACGTAGTCAATCGTGATAACACCACTAGAGAGTAGTTGTCTAATGGTATTGTGTCTCCGTCGTATATGACGAGATTTTCCGTTATACATTACGCTCCCTGCCCTGCCTATTGCCGTTTGACTATCACAATGTATGCAAATAGGTGCCAAAGGTTTGGGCCAAAATGGAATATCTTCCAAGAAATTTTGGAGCCATTCAACTTCTTCACCAGCCTTATCTAAAGTTATGAATTCAGATTCTATTGTAGAACGGGCAATGCACGTTTGTTTGGATGATTTCCAAGACACTGCTCCACCCATATTGTGAAAACATATTCACTCGTGGATTTAACTTCAGATGATCCAGTGATCCAATTTGCATCACTATATCCCTCAATCGCGAAGGGATATTTGTTATAATGCAAAGCATAATTTTGGGTATGTTTCAGATACCCCAAAACTCGTTTCATTGCCATCCAATGTATGTGATTGTGATTACTTGTAAACCGACTCAGTTTACTAATAGCACATACTATATCTGGTCGCGTCCAATTCATGATATATATCAAACTTTCCAATACTCTTGCATAGTCTAGTTGTGAGTCACTTTCACATTCATTCTTTTGAAGTGCATAACTCATGTCAATTGGAGTCTTGGCAATCTTGAAATCCAAATACTTGAATATGTCAAGTACTGTTTTAATGTAGTGAGACTATGATAATGCTAGACCTTGTGGAGTCTTATGAATTCTGATTCCTAAGATCACGTCAGTAGCTCCTAAGTCTTTCATGTTGAATTTGCTAGCCAACATGCATTTAGTAGCATTTATATTTTTCATACTTTTGCTCATTATCAATATGTCATCAACATATAAACAAACAATGACTTCATGACCTGGAGTGTTTTTAATGTAAACACATTTGTCACAATCGTCGATTTTAAATTCACTTGCCAACATTGTTTGGTCAAATTTGGCATGCCATTATTTGGGTGCTTGTTTAAGTCCATAAAGCGACTTAACAAGTTTTCACACTTTTGTTTCTTTACCAGGAACCACAAAACCCTCAGGTTATTCCATGTAAATATCTTCCTCCAATTCTCCATTTAAGAAAACTGTTTTAACATCCATTTGATGGATTTCAAGACCTTATACGGCCGCTAGTGCCACTAACGTCCTAATAAATGTTATCCTCGTTACTAGCAAGTAAGTGTCAAAGTAATCAAGGCCTTCCTTTTGTCTATAACATTTGACAACAAGTCTTGCCTTATATTTGCCAATAGTGCCATCAGCTTTCATTTTCCGTTTAAAGATCCATTTCGAACCTAAAGGCTTATTTTCCGGAAGAAGATCAGCCAATTCCCATGTATGGTTATCCAAAATTGATTGAATCTCACTATTGACTGCCTCTTTTCAAAATGCTTAATCAGAAGATGACATAGCTGCTTTAAAAGTTTGAGGCTCATTTTCAAGCAAGAATGTCACAAAATCTGGTCCAAAGGAAGTAAATATTCTTTGACGTTTGCTATGCCTTGGATCTTCTATACTTGGAGTATCTTCCTTTGGTTTTTCCCGAGGTCGTTTAGGTCTTTCACTTAACGACTCGCATTCAGTTTTATACAGATAGATGCTTTCAAAGAATTCAGCATTATCTGATTCCATTAACGTATTAACATGAATTTCGGAATTATCGGATTTATGAATCAAAAACCGACATGCTTTACTGTTTGTAGCATATCCAATGAAAATGCAATCTACAGTTTTTGGTCCGATTTTAACCCTTTTAGGTAAATGAACTTTTACCTTTGCTAGACACCCCCACACTTTGAAATATTTCAAGTTGGGTTTTCTTCCTTTCCATTTTTCATATGGAATATATTACGTTTTGCTGTGGGGTACTCTGTTGAGTATTCAGTTAGCTGTAAGGATAGCTCCCCCCACAAACTCTATGATAATCAGGAACTTATTAATAAAGAATTCATCATTTCCTTTAAGTTCGATTTTTTCTTTTCGCAATTTCATTGGATTGAGGTGTGTAAGATGCAGTAGTTTGATGGATAATTCCATATTCCGAACATATTTCTGCAAACGGAGATTCATATTCCCCACCCCTATCACTTCTAATCATTTTGATCTTTTTATTCAATTGATTCTCCACTTCATTCTTGTATTGCTTAAATGCTTCAATTGCTTCATCCTTACTATTAAGCAAATACACATAACAATATCGAGTGCAATCGTCAATAAAAGTAATAAAATACTTTTTCTCACCTCGAGATGGTGTCGACTTCATATCACAAATGTCAGTATGAATTAAGTCTAAAGGATTTGAATTCCTTTCAATAGACTTATAAGGATGTTTTACAAATTTAGATTCAACACATATTTGACATTTTGATGTATTACACTCGAATTTAGGTAATACTTCTAAATTAATTAACTTCCGCATGGTTTTATAATTCACATGTCCTAAACGAATATGCCATAAATTATTTGACTCCAATAAATAAGAAGAAGCTGAAATTTTATTCATACTGTCAACAACCATTACATTTAATTTGAAAAGGCCCTCTGTGAGGTAGACCTTTCTAATATACATTTCATTCTTGCTTACAACAAATTTATCAAAAAAAAAATACACATTTGAATCCATTCTTAACAAGTAAAGAAGTAGAAACTAAATTCTTCCTAATAGTATGAACATGAAGAATATTGTTGAGCGTTAACACCTTGCCGGAAGTCATCTTCAGGAATATCTTCCCATAATCTTCAATCTTGGCTGTTGCAGTATTTCCCATGGAAAGCTTTTCTTCGGGACCAGCAGTAGAGTAAGTCGCAAATGCTTCTTTGACAGCACAAACATGTCGAGTGACTACAGAGTCAATCCACCACTCCTTCAGATTTCTAACTAGGTTGCATTCCGAAAGCATTACACACAGATCATCAATGTCATCATTCTTCTCCACTATGTTGGCCTGTCCCTTCTTCTTATTCTTTTTCGGGAGATAACAATCAGGGGCTTTGTGACCATTTTTTCCACAATTGTAGCAGCTGCCCTTGAATTTCTTTTTGTTCTGCTCCTTAGTCTGCCCAGAAGACCTCTTTCTCTTCTTACTTTTTGGAGCAGTCTCCTCAACGATATTAGCTCCCATGATCGTTGAATTTCCACGAGACTTATTTTCCGCTGTTTTGTTGTCTTCCTCAATCTTGAGACGAATCACAAAATCTTCCAACTTCATTTCTTTGCGCTTGTGCTTAAGATAGTTCTTGAAGTCTCTCCACGAAGGAGGCAATATTTCAATCATTGCAGCCACTTGAAATGCTTCATTCACGACCATATCTTCAGCAATAAGATCGTGAAAAATAAGTTAAAGCTCCTGAACTTGGGTTCCAACAGTTTTGCTGTCTATCATTTTATAGTCTAGAAACTTGGCAACCACGAACTTCTTCAAGCATGCATCTTCAGTCTTGTACTTCTTCTCAAGTGCGTCCCATATTTCTTTCAAAGTATTCATCGCACTGTACACATTGTACAAGCCATCCTCTAAAGCGCTTAAAATATAGCCTTTGCAAAGAAAATCTACCTGTTTTCACGCCTCAACAATCATGAATTTCTCATTGTCAGGCATGTCCGCAGCAGGCACTGGAGGTTCTTCACTAGTGAATTTCTGCATACCAAGTGTGGCAAGCCAGAAGAACACCCTTTGCTTCTATCTTTTGAAGTTGGCTCTAGAAAATTTCTCCGGTTTCTCTGTCGGTGGAACAACAATCCGGCTTGACGAGGCTATCATCGTTGCCGCAACGGTCTCAGAAGAATTTCCGTTATCAATTGCTATTTCTCACCGTCAACAACAGAAGAGTTCAATTAATGGCAAAACCAGAATAGTAAACAATACTATTATTAACAATAAACAACACGTATAATAAATAATACCGAAGTTTTTATATACTGTTTCACAGAAAATGATGAAGTTTTTATGTTCTTCAAATCGTTTTCTGAATTTTAATACTCTGATGAAGTTTTTATATCTTCAAATCAGAATAGTAAAATTCAGAATGAGTAAAAAACTACACAGGTTTTAATCTCCACAAACATAATACAGAATATAATAAAATAATTTCCTTAAGATTGCTATTAACCTGTATTGTTGTAATAAACAATTAAACCATTAAACTTTCTGAAATATATAAACAAAAACAGAAAGTTAGTAACACTAGTTTAACAAAATAAATTTTGAAAAATAGTATAGGAATAAATCAAGCCCACTGAATACACAGTGTGTCCTTAAGGAAATTATTCCCCTCAAGTACCCGAGATGTTGGAATATTATCCTCCCAAGATAGAACGATTTAACTCACCAGCGTATTGGTACCAAAAACTCTGGTGAACGGCGAACCACTCAATGGTCATAAAACACACTGGAAAATATTGTGCAAAAGAAGAAGAAGATGATCAGAAAATTTAGTAAGTAAAAATTCTGGGATTCAAGGCATATTTATAGATCATTTGGCCTGAAAAGGTTTGCAACCTTTCAGAACAGCCATATCTGTTGGAACAGGTGGGAAAATTGCGGGAAACAACAAACAGATTTAAAATAATCCAGAAAAGAAAACGGACCAGACCGGAACGGGTCGCGGGTCATAGGTTATTCCGGATTGAATTGTCGTTAATTAATTTAATTAATTAATTGAAAGAAATTTTGTACAAAAAAATTAATCAATCAATCTTTGACCAAATCCAAATCCAAATCGATCTGAATTCGAAGCCGAAGCTTATTTGTCAAAAAATAAATAGAGTACGTTATAAAGAATTAATTAATCAGTTGGACATTCGAGATACAAAAACTCGTTAGTTTGATTTATTTGAAGAGTCATTTCATTTTCACTTATATGTTTCGATTAAATTTTGATGAACTTCTTTTCACTTTCAGCAATTCATGGAAGAATGAATAGGTAAAAAATTATGACTGCACCAACTACAAGAAAAGACCTCATGATAGTTATTATGGGGCCGAATCTGAAGCTGAGCCGATCTACGACGACGCGAGCCTTGCCTTCTTCTTAATTCTCTAAGAGTTAGAAGAAGAGCAATTGTATAAATACCCATCAAAAGTCTTTTCTTCCTCCAATATGGGACAATGTCCCTTTGTCAAGGAGGAAAACTCAAATATTTCATTTTTCCTCCATTTCTCATTCACTCTTTTTAAGTTACACCAAGCTTAAAGCCCAAACACGGGGTTCAAATTGCACCAGTAAATTCTAAATTCTTCATTTGCCTTCACGTATATATTCACGATGCAGGCCAATTTTGTTTTAAAAATAAAGGCAAACGGATAAATGAAAAGGAAAGCCGATGAAAAATTCGGCTAAGCTTTAATAGTCTATTTCACCAAGCTTCTAAAATCAACATATTTTGAGAAGTATTTTTTTTTCAAAAGCACTTTTTAAAAATTACTTTTGAGAAGAAATAATTTGTGTTTGGCCAGAGGCGAATCCCAGATTCAAACCCTATGGATTCAACTTTTAAATTTTTTAGCATTGAACCCATTATATTTTTAAAGTAATGGGTTCATATCTACTATTTTTGTAATTTTAAATGAATTTTTACATATAAAGTTTTACTCCGCGTCGAAAGTTATGGGTTCAATTGAATCCATCCAGTATACACTACATCCGCCCTTGTGTTTGACTAATTAATTTAAAAAGCACTTCTAAACAGCAATTACTAATTAGTGTTTGGCCAAGCTTTTCGAAGTGCTTCTAAATGTATTTTTCTGCCAAACACTTCAATTTTAAAAAAAAAAGTGATTTTGACCTTGGAGAAGCTTGGCCAAACTGAAACAGGCTATGAGTCAGCCTGGTTAAAATAGCACGAGAAAGATAGAAAAAAAAATACAACGCCCATAAAAAGTTTGTCCTTGGCAAAATTGTCACTTTTTTAATTGGCAGTAAATAAAATATTTACAGACTTATCTTGTTTACTTGTTACATTTACATTAAAGCTCATACCAAAAAATGCCTTCCAAAAAAACAAAACACACACACATACATGCAAAAATTAGGGGTTAGGCAAAAGGATTAGCGTGAGTAGAACAAAATGAAACTACCTTATAGATATAGCCAATTAGGCCATAAATTAGAAGCAAAAGAAACTCATCTCACTATATACGTGGCCTAATTGGCTATATCTATAAGGTAGTTTTATTTTAATTTATATGTGGTGATATCCTTAAAATCACGTATAAATTCAATTGTTACCCTTAAAAATGAATAACAATTGAATTTATACGTGGTTTTAAGGATACGTGGAATAATTCAATACAAGTGATCAACGATGTTAGATAACAGGATTAAAGATAAAACAAATAATCAAACCAGTTGTGATGTTAAGTCGGGGCTCGGATCTGAGCTTAACGATTGTTCTGCCCTCGACTTGGGGCCAAAAATGTATGAAGAGCTATCATAAAAAATAAGAACTTTGAATAACTTGGAAAGAGAGAAAACAAATTTATATTGTCTTGATGTGCGTGTTACAATGTCCCTATTGAATAATAAACTTCCCTTTTATATAGTAGGAGGGTTTTATCCTAAGTACAATTCTAAGAAACGTAAAAATCTTCTTTTTCATTAATCACTGATCCGCTGTCGATACGGGACGAGATCCACGTCGTGATATCCGGTTGGGCGCGGATATCACGACCCTTTGTTAGTCGTGTACAACCGTTTAATTATGCTTTCCGAGGTCTTGGAGCCCAAACCAGATTCGGGGGGCGTTGTCTCGATGGCCCTGGTAGTAAGCGTTTTGTTTGGGCCTTAGTACGAGAGGTCTTAACTTTGATTCCGATTCCATGTAGTTATGTCCTTGCTTCGTTTTCCCCACCGGAAAATTGGGGTGCTCACTAGCCCCGGTTTTACCCGTATACAGAAAGTCCTCTCGTTTTTCAGAGAGTAAGTTTGCCGAAATGATGAGAAACGATAGATGAACCCCGGTCCTTCCTTCATACGTCATAGCTGAAACGACGTAGAAGTCGGAACATCCCATCAGTCGTGTGGTTCTGACTTTGGACACGTGTCAACCATCGGCTGGTTGTCTTCGAATGTGAAGCGTCGCGTACTTCCCCTATAAAATCTTCTACCTTCTGATCTTTTTTCACTTTCCGATCAAGCTTCCACCTTCGAATTTTCTAGCTATTACCAACTTCTTTCAAACCTTCATATCTTCATCCTTGATTTTCAAATTCTCATAATTGTTCTTAGGTTCTTACCTAGATTTTTTTCAAATCTTCATACTCCGTTCTTCAGCCTTCAAACTTGTTCCTTCAAACCTTCATATGTTTTCTTTAAATTTTCAAATTTTACTAGATAGCAATGGCTAAAACATCCAAATCAGTTCCTCAACAGGCTACTTCTTCATCTTCCCACCTGGCCACAAATGTTGAGGTGGCTGCTTCCGAGGCGGTTATTCCAGAAGTGGCCGCTCCCGAGGTGGCTGCCCCCGAGCCTCCCATGAAAAGCTTTATACCCGGGGGTTGCTCAATTGCGGACGACTTCAAAGTCGACAAGCCCTCATCCAAATAGGACCGGGGTGGAGGAGCATCAAGGTATATATGCTCCATTACCGAAGATATTCTTCCCGTGGTCCGAGAGGACTGTAAATGTGAAGGTAAGGACGTAGTAGTACCCGGGCCTGAGGATGATATTACTACCTACATGGAGGGGTAATTAAGTGTTTATACTTACCCCTTTACTCTAGGTCCGGTAGACCCGATGATTTTGGCCTTATGTAAGAGGTACGAGGTTTGCCCCAGCCAGATCCACCCGTGTCTTTGGAGGATCGTGATCCTCATCCATTATTTTGTGAGCCACACTGAATCCTCTCAGTTCACCCTCGACCACCTGCTCCATCAATACAGTCCCCAAATTTTTCGAGGGGGACTGATTAAGCTCCCTCGCCGGGCCAACAAGGCCCCTTTTTCGAGTATTGACGAGGATCGAGACTGAGGCTGGCAGGGGCGCTTCGTTCGAGTGAAGACTGAAGATCTGATCCCTCCCGAGTTTCTTCCGTTCCACTAGAAGTGGAACGCATATCGTAAGTGCAGTCTTTCCTTAAGTGTTAATTTTTCTTTATTTCCTTTCTCATCATTCGTATTCGTGATCGTGCAACTGTTGCCGAGTTCCCAATGTGGTCCCTCAGCTCAAGGAGTGGATCGAGGGCATCTGCCAGGAGATGTCATATTTTGAGAGCTCGTGGCGCAAGCTTTCGAAGGGCCGATGGGAGGCCCGTTCTCATGGTATGGTCTTTCCCAAAAAGGTTACTATTATGCTCCGAACTTTCATAATGCTGACCCTTTCTTTGTCATTCGCAGGTTTGCCTAAGACCACCGAACTTAGGCCGCTGAAAGGGGACAAGAGCGCATCCCTACTCATTGACTCCTCCATTACGGGACTGCCCGGGGCTGTCGCAGGGGAAAAGAAGAAGAGGAAAAGAAAGTATTCAGGCTCCCGTGTTCCGAGGTAGAGCCAAAGAAGAGGGTGGCTCATAAGCCTAAGAAGAGCACCAACTCCTGGGTGCTGGATTCAGACTCGCTTCTTCGGCTCAGGTATGAGTCTGAAGAAAACAACATTTTCATTACCCACAGATCGACTCCTCCCAGGGAGCAGGCGGCAACCGAGGTGAAGAACCGTGAGGTCAAAATTGAGATGGAGGCCGCAACCTCTCAAGAAACTGCTCATGCCTTGAAGGAGGCTGCCAGTGTGATTGACATCGTTGAGAAATCAAGTGAAGGAGCACAAGGTACAGATGACCCCCCGCTCCTTCTTTGATGGCATGGTCATGTCCAATTTGGACAATTTTACCAGACTGGGTGACTTGGAGGTCCCAAAGAAGGACGTACCTTCGGAAGCTGGCAGGCCGAGTTCGAGTCCAAAATTGGTTAATCAGTTTCCCGCTCCAAGTGTGGACCCCGATCACAAGAGATCTGTTATTCAAACCGTCCCGGAGGATGTTCGGGTTCTATCCGCTCCCATGGGCGTAGCCAGCTACCTCTGATGCCTGGCGACCAAGGAGGACCGGGTAAAAATGAAAGAGATGGGCGTGCGTGCCTTTTCAATGAGGCGCAGTAGGCGCTGAACCGCGTAAGGCATCATTACGTCCTCTTGAATTTTACTTAGGATTTGATATCTCTCATGACTTTCGTTGTTTTATAGGCCTCAGTACTTCACCACGAGAGCTTCCTCCGGTACTGTTTCGAGGTGAATCAGCTCAAGTTCGAGCTCAAGGAGCAGGCTCGAAAGAAGGATATGTACAATCTCCTCAGCGAGCAACAAGACAGAGCCATCAAAGACCTTCAGGCCGAGCTGGATAGGGCTCAGAAAGAAGCTTCCAACCTGAGGTGGGAACATGCTGACCTAGTCTAAAAAGTAAAGGTCTTTGAATTTAGAAACGACGAACTAGTCGTGGTAGCTAACGACAAAACCTCGCAGGTGCAAAAGAAGATCAACCAGATCGACCAACTCCGAATCGAGATGAACGAGATCCAAGCCATGGCCGATGGGTGGAAGAGAAAAATGGACACGCTGGCTTCGGAGAAGGAAACTACGCAGGCAAAGATGGCATCGGTAGAGGTTCAACTTCGGGTGGAGAAGAAGAAAGCTGACAAGTGATCCCAACTGAATGATGATCTTCGAGCACAGTTGAGCTCGACTGTCGCAGAGCGAGACGCCCTCGGAAGAGAGTACGAGGTATTGAAGTCCAAGTTGGAGACAACCTCTTCCGATGCCGAAGAGATGGTGGCCCAATATAACATCGATGTCGAAGCAGCTGAGAGCCACCTGAAGACCAATGCTGAATATATGAGGCGGTTGTCTCGAAGGGAGACCCTCGAAGGGATTCATGCCCGAGGATTCGACCTATCAGCCGAGATCGAGGAAGTAATAAATCTTGAGGCCAAGGAGAAGAAACGTTCCGAGCCTGAAGGTGCCGAAGTCTCCAAGGGTTCTGAGGGATCCGAAGGTCTGACTGTTCTGGCGACGAGTCGAGCCCCGGTAAAGACCATGCATGAATGCCTTAGAACTTTTTTAGATTTTGTCTTGTGTATGTTTTTTGTTTATTTTGAGGCCGTTTTTGTTGGGCCGTTTTTTTTGTAATACATTCCGGAATATATAAAATTTTCCTTTCTGGCAATTTCGAGTCTCTACTTTTTTAGCATCTTTTCATAATTTCTAATCTTCCAAATTTTTATAATGCCTTACTATAGAATCAAATATAGTAATAAGTTAATCATTTTTCAGAGGTCGGAATAGAGCCTGACTTCGATGCAACTTGACTTGCTCGAAGCTTTGAAAACTTGGTGTGACCGGAGGTTTCCTAAGATTCTTAAGTGATTTTAGACGATGCTTTTGCCGAGGGTATTCTTTTAGCAGGGTTTGAATTTTTATAAAGGCCTTATGTTCTTATTACGAGCTTCGGAGGTCTCCAAGCCGTTTTATGGGTGGCCGTAGCCTTTTATGTTCAGGCACTACCTAATAGGTTTTGTGCCTCCGGGATTTGGTAGCACGAGTTGCCCGAACATTTCTCGGATAATAGTCCCCGAGTAGGGGTAGCCGTTGGGCTCGATAGTCCCGAATAGGGGTAGCCCTTGGGCTCGATCGTCCCCTAATAGGGGTAGTCTTTGGGCTCGATAGTCCCCGAATACGAGTAACCCATGGCCCCTTAGGATCTATGTTTTAAGAGGCAAAAATGCGTAATAGCAAGGTGGGAACTTTCTTTCATTTTTGTGCGTAAAGTACATGATCGAAAAAGTGTCAAAGCTTGTATCATGGCTAAGGTGGCCTATATGGGCACGATTCACTTTACTGTTACAATAAATCCTATCCACCGATCCTAAGCTATTCAAGTACAAAACTTCGTTCTTTCTTTGCTAAGAACCTTAACCCGAGGGTGATGGCTCCCAGCATTCGAGGTCGATCTTGAGAGGGATCAGATACTATTGATGCACCCATTGACTCCAGTTTAAGACCAGCCTTCGAATATAAGTTAGCACGATTTACTGTTACCTTGTTACAAACCTTGCCGAAAAACCCATTTGGGACAAAACCGGTTCAAGGGAAAAAGAGTGTAACGCGTGCTTTTAGACCTAATAGTCACATTCTCCCTTGGCCATTGCCTGCAAGTGTTAGTACGATTCATAATATATTAAACGATAAATGAGGTTGTACCTTAGCAGTAGTACCGCTTTAAGTGTATCACGTTCCGTTGTTCTGTAGGGGTACACTATTTCCTTCTTCGAGTTTGTACGATCCTTTACTGGTAATTCCGATGACTCGATATGGTCCTCCTTAATTTGTTCCCAACTTCCCCTCGTTCAGGTTTCGGGTGTGCAGTGTTACTTTTATTAACACCAAGTCCCCGATCTTGAAGTTTCAGAGGTTGGATCTTCGATTGTAATATCTTTCTATCTGCTATTTCTGGGCGGCCAACCGGACTAGGGCGGCCTCGCGTCCTTCATCCAATAGTTCCAGGCCCGTGTTCATGGCTTCACTGTTCGATTCTTCAGTCGCATATCGGAACCTGAGGCTCGGTTCTCCCACTTCGACTGGTATTAAGGCCTCGGCATCATAGACCAATAAAAATGAGGTGGCCTCGGTACTAGATTTCGAAGTTGTACGATATGCCCACAAGACTTCGGGCATGATTTCCTTCCACTTCCCTTTGGCATCGGTCAACCACTTTTTCAGGTTTTGGAGTATGGTCTTATTCGTAGATTTCGCTTGTCCATTCCCACTAGGGTGACAGGGTATTGATAGTATCTTTTTAATATTGTGGTCTTCGAAAAACTTGTTTACCTTACTGCCGATGAATTGCTTCCCATTATCACACACGATTTCGGCCGGTATCCCAAATCGGCATATTATGTGGTCCGAAATAAAGTCAATGACTTCTTTTTCTCGGACTTTATCAAACCCTTGAGCTTTAACCCATTTAAAAAAATAATCGACCATAAATATTATGAATTGTGCCTTACCTGGTGCCCACGGCAGGGGACCGACGATGTCCATTCCCCACTTCATGAACAACCATGGGGACAAAACTGAATGTAGTAGCTCTCCGGGTTGATGGATCATTGTTGTGTGTCTCTAACAGCCGTCGCATCGTCTTACAAATCCTTCGCATCTTTCTCCATGTCGATCCAGTAATAACCGACTCTGACTAGTTTCCGAACCAAAGATTTTGCCCCTGAATAGTTTCCGTAAGTGCCTTCATGAGCTTCTCTCAAGACATATTCGGTATCTCCCGGCCCCAAGAATATGGCGAGCGGGCCGTCGAATGTTCTTCTAAACAGTGTCCCTTTGGACAAGCTAAACCCGACCGCTTTCATGCACAAAGCTCTCGATTCTTTAGGATCCGAGGGCAACTTCCCAATCTTCAAATAATCTATGTATTTGTTCCTCCAATCCTAAGTTAAACTTGTTGAGTTTACTTCAGCATGGCCTTCTTCCACCACCAACTTCATGAGTTGTACGACTGTTCCTGAACTGAATTCATCATCATCAATCGATGATCCTAAGTTAGCTAGGGCATCGGCCTCACTATTTTGATCTTGAGGCACGTGTTGCAGGGTCCATTCCTTGAATTGATGGAGCATTATCTGTAACTTGTCTAAATACCTTTGCATCCGTTCCTCTTTTACTTCGAATGTCCCATTGACTTGATATACCTTAAGGAGGGAATCACACTTAGCTTAGACCACCTCGGCCCCAAGGCTTTTAGCCAATTCGAGACCTGTAATCATGGCCTCATACTCGGCTTCGTTGTTAGACAATTTCACAGTTTTAATAGATTGCCTAACTAAGTTACCCATAGGTGGTTTCAGCACGATGCCGAGCCCAGACCCCTTTGCATTTGAAACACCATCTGTAAAGAGAGTCCAAACTCCCGAGATAGTTCCTGAGGTTAATAGTAATTCCCTTTCGACTTCGGGTATTAAGGCCGGCGTAAAGTCGGCCACGAAGTCTGAAACATTTGTTATTTGATGGTGGTTCGGGGCCGATACTCAATATCTTACCCACTAATTTTGACTGCCCATTTGGCCAACCGGCCCGAGAGCTCGGGTTTGTGCATGATGTTCCTTAGTGGGTAAGAGGTTACGACATATATGTGGTGGCATTGAAAGTATGTTTCTAACTTTCTGGAGGCGCTTAGCAAAGCGAGCGTCAATGTTTCCAGGTGTGGGTACCTTGTTTCGGCCTCGCCTAGATTTCTACTGACATAGTAAATAGGAAATTACGTACCTTCCTCTTCCCCGACTAAAACTCCACTTACTGCCACCTCGAATAAGCCAAGTAAATGCACACCTGCTCATCCGCCTTTGGAGTACGGAGCATGGGTGTACTCGAAAGGCACCGTATGAGTTCTTCCAAAGCTTGTAGGCACGCCAGGGTCCAAGAAACATTATTCTTCTTCAATAGTAAGAAGAACCGATGGATTTTATCTGAGGACCTCGATATGAACTGGCCCAGGGCGGCTATACACCCGGTTAGTCTCTGAACGGCCTTGACACTGTCCACTACAGTGATATCTTCTATAGCTTTGATTTTATCGGGATTGATCTCGATCCCCCGATTGGACACCATGAACCCGAGGAATTTTCGGGATCCGATCCCGAATGCACATTTTTTCGAGTTCAACTTCATATTGTATCTCCTCAATATGTCAAAGGTTTCCTGTAATATTTTAAATGGTCCTCTGCTTGCAGGGACTTGACTAACATGTCGTCAATATAAACCTCCATTAATTTTCCTATTTGTTCTTCGAACATCCAGTTTACTAGGCGTTGATAAGTGGCTCCATCATTTTTTAAACCGAGCGACACTACGTTATAACAATAGGAAAAGAAGTCCTTTATTGATCGCCCGAATCCATTCGGATTTGGTTGTACCCGGAATAGGCATCGAGAAAGATGAGTACCTCATGCCCGGCCGTCGCATCGATCAGGCGATCGGTGTTAGGCAAAGGAAAAGAGTCCTTAGGGCATGCCTTGTTCAAGTCTTTATAATCTACACACATTATTAATTTATTTCCCTTTTTAGGCACTACCACTATGTTAGCTAACTAGTCCGGGTATTTAACTTCCTGAATGGAACCTATTTTAAGGAGTCTAGATACCTCATCTTTGATGAATGCATGTTTGACTTCGGACTGAGGCTTCCTCTTCTGTTTAACCGGGTGGAACTTCAGATCCAAACTCAACTTCTGAGTGGTTATCTATGGCGGGATCCCTGTCATATCAAGTTGGGACCAAGCGAAACAATCTATGTTAGCTATAAGGAATTCAATGAATTTTTTCCTGAGCTCGGGAGTTAACCCCATGCCTAGGTATACCTTCCGATCGGGCAAGTGTTCGATCAATATGACTTGCTCCAGCTCCTCGACATTTGATTTGGTGGCATCAGAATCATCAACGATGAATGACCTAGGGACTACATAATCATCATTCTTGCCTGCTCCCCGATCCTCCAGTTCGATCAGGGCCGGTATCAGTGATTGCTATTTAGTCTTTTCCTTACTAATCGGCTCCGTGTTTGATGTCGAGAGCACGTGCATCGGGATCACCTCGTCGACTGTGAACATTTTATTTGCTTCCGGTTGCTCTCCGTAAACCGTCTTGATTCCTCCCGGAGTGGGGAACTTCAGTGCCTGGTGTAATATTGAGGGTACTGCCCTCATGTTATGAGCCCAAGTCCTTCCGAATAAGGCGTTATACCTCATGTATCCTTCGATCACGTAGAATTTACTAGTAAATTTATTTCTCCTTTGGTAGTTTCGCATGCCATGTTAAATCCGTTCAACACCTGGATCGCCGACACTATTTGATCTTATAGCCCTAACTGTTATACGACCCTCGATCTGATGATGTTGGTCGAGCTGCCCGGATCAATCAACACATGCTTGACTCGGGATTTATTTATAAGTACGAATATTACCAGTGCATCATTATGAGGCTGCACGATGCCTTCGGCATCCTCGTCGCTCAACGAAATGGCTCCCTCCAGGATATAATCTCAGGTGCGCTTCTCCCTCGTGATTGATAATTGTTTTGGCTTTATCACGGGCCCTTGAGGGACATCGAGCCCTCCAATGATCATGTTGATGACATGTTGAGGTTCTTCTTCGTCGACCTGTGATGTTTTATACTTTAATACCACACAAGAAGGGGTGATTTTTGTGGTGCCTGATTTTTGCGTGCACTGGATTATCGAAGGACCCGGTTCTTCTATGTATTCCTTACACTATAGTTGCGGAATAAATAATGCAGAAAGTAAAGAACACAAGGATTTTTACGTGAAAAACACCCGGCTCAAAAGGTGAAAAACCAAGACCTACTACCAGTAGGAATTTTCCCAAACACTTCACTACAACTCTGAGCCAACAACAAAGTTTACAAACTCTTGCAAACCTAAGGATTACCTCTAACCCTTGTAGCAACCAGCCACATGCTATTGTGACTGCTTCAAGTTAACTCTAACTTGAACAATACAACTGGAGTTTACAACCTCTTGCAAACCTAAGGATTAACTCTAACCCTTATAGCAATACGCCACAGGCTGTTGCGACTACTTCAAGTTAACTCTAACTTGAAAGATATAACTCAGGTACCTAGTACAATTTGCTTCTAGAAAGTTGAAATGTACAACTCAAAATGCCTACTACACTTTGAACTAGAAATAAAGAAAGATACATAAAACTCTTTATGGAGCAGGTTCTTCAATCTGGTTCGTGTACCTTCATGGTCGCACTCTTAAATCTCACAGGAATCGCTCACAAAATGCCTTTCTATTTTGCTCTCAATTCATGCTTAACTTCAGTATGTGCACGTGCATCACCTGTAAAAGAGAACACAACTGATATATATATATATATATAT